>VSMD01108189.1:0-41839 GCA_008750895.1 Mirza zaza | reverse complement strand
AGGCCCCGCCCCTCCAGGAGGGCCACTCCCGGGCGCTTCCCCGAGGCCCCGCCCCTCCAGGAGGGCCACTCCCGGGCGCTTCCCCGAGGCCCCGCCCCTCCAGGACGGCCCTAATGCGTCTTCCCTGCAGGCTCCGCCCCTCCAGGAGGGCCACTCCCGGGCCGCTTCCCCGAGGCCCCGCCCCTCCGGGGCCGGCCCTAGCGCGTCTTCCCTGCAGGCTCCGCCCATCGGTGTCACGAATTCCAAGGACCACTCCCGGGCCGTTTCCCCGAGGCCCCGCCCCTCCAAAGGCCGGCCCTAGCGCATCTTCCCTGCAGGCTCCGCCCATCTGCGTCACGACTTCCAAGGACCATTCCCGGGCCGCTTTCCCGAGGCCCCGCCCCTTCGGGGCTGGCCCTAGCGCGTCTTCCCTGCAGGCTCCGCCCATCGGTGGGTGACGTGACTCCCTAGGACCACTCTCGGGCAGCTTCCCGAGGCCCCGCCCCCCGCCGCCCGGGAGCTCCGCCCCCCTCGTGGCCGGCCGGGGCGCCACCCGGTGGCTGGCGGGCGGAGGGTGCACGTGGGGCCAGGCCAGATTGGGGGTGGCGCGCCACCCGCAGAGCTGCGTCCCCCTCGTCCTGTCCGCGCCCCGACCGTCTGAGACAGCGCGGGAACAGGGGCCTCCGGCCTTTATTGGACAGAAGGGCAGGCGGGGCGCCGCTGCAGGGACCACCCGTCCCGCGCAGCCTACGAGTCTCCCGAGCTCTCCGGCTTTTCCTTCTCAAGATGCTTCTTCTGCGGGCCCTGGTTGGGGGCGCGGGAGGAGCGTTAGTGGCAAGAGTGTGGCCGGGAACGCCGCCCCTAGCCAGCCTGCGGGGTATCCGGGCCTTCTCTCCCAGCGGAGTCAGTGCCCGGGGCCCCCGCTGCCCGCCCTCTGCTCCAGCCGCCCTACCCCGGGCCAGGCTGGTGTGGAGTCTATGCCCGGAGAACAAGGAGGCTCACCATGAAGACCCTCTTCTCCTGGGCTGTCTGGAAGCGGCCGTGGCCGAACTTTGAGGTGGTGTCGATGAACTTGAGCTCAATATTCTCTAGGGCCTGGCGGCTGTGGTGCACCAGGAGGGACTGGGGGTCGGCGGGAGAGGCGGGCATCAGGCAGGGCTCACCCCACCGCCTCCTGTCACTCCAGTGCGCACCAAGGTCTTGCTCACCCAGTTCCTGCCAGCCCCCTCCCTTTGTGCTCCCACCACCCAGCACCCTCCAACCCCCCTGAGCAGGCTGGAGGGCAGGACAGGCTGGCCCCAACAGCCCCCCACTCCGTGCTGACCTTTCTTAGCGTAATGACCCGCTTCTTGGTACCTGCGATGCAACCCTTTAGCATGACGAAGTCGTTGTTGACTTCCCCATAGTGGGGGAACCCCCCCTGCAGAGGAGACAGGTGAGGGGCCAGGCCCAGGAAAGGGCTGCCCAGTTAGGGGGTGGCTGGGAGCCCTAGGAAAATTCCCCACAAGGGGCTGTGAGTGGGAGGAGCCCCAGCCCCACCCAGGTGTGGAGGTGACACCCTCACCATCCATCACTAGTGAGGGCAGCATGTGAGTCACATGCTAGGTCCTTTTCTTGCATTATCGCATTTAACAACCTGCATTTTTGTTGGGGGGGAAACAGGCTCAGAGAGGTGGAGTCGCCTGCTCCAGGCTCTGGAGCTGCTACGTGCTGGAGCCTGGGCTTGAGCCCAGCTGGCCTGCAGCTGCTGCCCTCCACACCCTGGGACAGCAGCTGGTTGTCAACTGCCTCGAGGGGAGGCTTCAAAGATTCGGGGAACAGCAGGGATGTGGTCCACCCAGGTGGCTGCAGCCAAATGCTTGGCACAGACCTCGAGCTCTTGGGCAGGGTAGCACCCAGCTGGGGCTTGGGCCTGCCCTGCACACACATCCCGGCACCCTTGGCCAGGCTGTCTCCACCCTCACCAGCGGTGTAATGGACTTGTCGGTGACGTCATAGCTGGTGGACGCGTTGTTCCTGACCATCTTCCCGTCCTCCATGTGCAGCCCCCGGCCAATGCGGTAGATCTGCCGGGAAAAGAGGGGGCAGGAGGTGGCATCTGGAGCCAGCCTGACATCCAGGCCCATCAGCACACATGCTCACTGGTGAGGGCATTTTGGGACCCACTCAGCGTCTGGGTCATGCACCCCACCCGCTGGGGTTTGATCACACAGCGACACCCCCACCCCCACCCCGGGCCGCAGACGCACCTTCTTGTTGAGCTCAGTGCGGTGGTGGTAGCCCTTCTGCCCAGCCCGGGCAATGGAGCAGCCCACGCGGGCAGGGTGCCAGGCGCCAATGCAGGCCACTTTGCGCAGCCCCTTGTGGGTCTTCCGAGGCAGCTTCTTGGTATGCCAGCGGCTTGTGACCCCTGCAGGTGAGAGGGGCCAGTGGCTGAGTGGCCAGTCTGGTCCCCACTGCCTCCAGGCAGCCTCCCTTCGAGCCACCATCCACACTGACCCCTACCTTTGACACCCCGGCCCTTGGTGACAGCAATGACATCAATGACCTCACTCTGGCTGAACACACTGTGTACTGGCACCTGCTTCTCCAGCCGGGCCTGGGCCCAGGCCACCTTCTCTGCCACTGTGCCACCATTCAGCTGGATCTCCATGATGTGGGCCTTCTTCTGCCGGAAGGGCAGAAGCTTCATCTGCAGGACATGGCACAGTGGTCAGTTCCTAAAGCGTCGCACCCAGCCAGCGACCCCCCACATCTTTCATGCATGCATGCATTCATTCATGAATGTTCCCGTGAGCCAGCTGTGTGCTGCGTGCTGTGCCAGGGACTGTGGACACAGCGCGGAATGAGGCAGACTGAGGGAGGCACTGTCTAGCTGGGGGACAGATGGAAGCCAAGTAAACTCCCAGAGAGGACTAAGTTCTCTGAAGGAAGTCGGGGAGGTGCATTTTGGATAGAGTGGTCAGCTCAGGGAGGGCCTCTCTGACGAGGTGACACCAATAACAACCAGGAACCACCAGGCGAGGATCTGAGATCCTCTTGGGCAGAGAGACAGCATGTGCAAAGGCCCGGTGGCAGGGAAGATCACGGGGAGTTGGTAGGACGGAAAGAGGACCAACATGGCTAGATGGTGGTGAGCAAGGAGGGTGCCGGGTGCCAGGCAGGTCCTGTGAGGAGCTGCTCCAGCTTTCTTCCAGGTGAAGGGTGTGACACGGCCTGATTTTTATTTCAAGCATCTCTGGCTGGTGCTGTGTGCGGCTCAGGCTATGGGGATGAACAGGTGGAAACAGACCAGCTAGATCACAGCATAATGCTCAATGAGTATTTATGCAGCGCCTACTGCATACCAGGCTCTTGGTGGGTGCTGGGGGCCCAGCAGTGAACAAGGCAGCTGTGGTCCCTGCCCCTGTCTCTGCCCTGGGGAGGTCAGGTCTGTTGAGGGAGATGGGCGTTAGCCAATGACTGGCTCAACCTGGACTGCCAGCATGAGAGCGATGGGCCGGTGTGTATTCAGGGCATGCGGGAGACTCTGGGCGGGGGCGCTCACTGCTCCGGGCGCCTAAGGAAGCCTTTCCTGAGGACAAGATGGCAAGGAGTGTTCCAGAATAAGCCAGAGGGTGTTAGTCACCTGTTAGCCCACATCAAGCCAGACCCAGGATACCACCACTGATTCACATGTACGTTTGTGCTGGAACCCAAAGGGAGGTGGCTGGCCCTCCACAGGGGACATGCGGAGGGAGACCCAGGCCCTTCAGGGCATTTCAGGCCCTTAGTTGCCCAGTGGGCCCGGCCGATGCCCCACAACCCCTTGGAATGCAGGGACTCCCGCCATCTCATCCTGGGGCTGCACGTGGCCGGCACGGCCGCCAGCCAGCAGCCCTTTGGGCCTGTGCCCGCAGCTCATGGTATTTTTAGGCTGACATTTGCCAGGGCTCCTGGAAGTTGGGGTGGGGGAGGGTGGGCCCAGGAGGTGGACTGGCCGACAGCTGGGGGTGGGGGCTGACCTGGGTGTGGACAATGACCCGAATTACTTTGCAATACTTCTTCATGGCGGCAAAGTCTTTCTGGAGCTGCTTCTTGCCGCTGGTGTCCCGCCATCTCTTGCAGGCCTTGGTGAAGGCTTTCTTCTTGCTCTTGTGCCTGACCGACACACAGGAGGGTGCTCGGGGGCCCCACTGGGGGCAGCTCCCCAGGCCCGTCCTGCCCCCTCCCCGCCCGCAGCCCGCCAAGCAGAGGTCCTGCTGCTGGGACCTCCCCTGAGGCCCCCGGGCTGTTCTGGTCACCAGGTCTGAACACAGACCATCTCTCCCTCTCTGGGGCCCAGTTTCCTCCTCTGTAAAGTGGGGGGCCCGAGAGTGAGTGGCAGACGTGCAGAAGCTGCCAGAGGGGGTTGCTGGCCAGCCCTGCGGGCCAGGCTCCTGGAGGCTGCCCCGGCTGCCACACTGCTCAGACCGCTGATGGCCACGTACCAGGCCTTAGGCTTGGGACACATTACTTCTAACCCTCACCGGAGCTCTGGGAGGCGGAAATTGCCATGCCTCTCGACAGATGAAGAACTAAGCTTCACAGGGTGAAAGCCGCTGGGTGCGGGCAGACTGACAACAGGAACCGCACAGGCGAGGACAGCAGGCAGCTACTGACCGCTTCCTCTGTGCTGAGCACCTGGCGGGCTTCACTCAGCCGCTCCTCACAGCTGCCGCCGAAGCCCAGGGACCACTCCTAGCCCCACTTCACAGCAGAGGGACTCAAGAGGTCAGCCGGCTTGCCTGTGGTCACTCAGTCGCTCTGACCCTGGGGCACAAGCTCGTCGCCTCCCACAGGGTGTCAGGGCTGGGCTGTTCCTCTGCCCCCATGAGGGGGCTGTCTGTGAGTTTCCCCAGACAGGTGGCCCTTCCTTTTCAGGACTTGGGGCCAGGGAAGATTTAAGGCCTGAGAATATCTTTTTTTTTCTTTCTTTTTTTGTTTCCATGTAACAGACATTTGTATTTTTTTTTTTTTTTTGGCCTGAGAATGTCTTTCTGTCTATGTACAAGAGTTTTTCAGTTGGCTGTTTCCCTTTTCACCCTGGCTGCTAGGAAGCTTACAGCCAACTCTAACATTCCATCAAATTAGCCTAAGGATTAGAACATCTGCTTCCTCTTTCTCCTCAATCCCGATTTCCTCTCCAGCCCTCTAGTACTCAACTGGTATGGAGGCGAAGGTACCACGCCCACACCACACCTCCCTGCCTGTCCACCTGCCCCCACCCATCATTTCAGCCCAGAGCTGGGGCTTCGGGCCCTGCGGTCCCACCGGCCCACCGGCAGCACAGCGCTCACCAGTCTTTGTAGAAGCGGCGGCGGCACTCGTCGCTGAGGTGCTCGGCAAAGATGGTCTTGAAGCTCCGCAGACCTCGAGGGGTGGCCACGTAGCCCACCACACCCACCACCACCAGGGGCGGTGTCTCCACAATCGTCACTGCCTCCACTTCCTCCCGCTTGGAAATTTCTAGATGAGACGCAGGGACAGGGACATGGAGAGGGGCCCCCTGAGCACCACGGGGGAGGGAGGGAAGAGCCAGGCATGCAGGGTGGGCCCGGCCAGCAGCCAGGCAGTGTCCTCAGAGCGAGGCCGGGCCCCCTTCACTGGAGCCCAGATGAGCGTTTGCTTTGGTAACGTGTTTTATGTGTATACTATATAAATGTGCTTTTGTAAGTTCTAGTAAGGCCTAGGACTAGCCCAAAACCAACAACTTCATGGGGGCCGGACGCGGTGGCTCATGCCTATAATCCTAGCACTCTGGGAGGCCAAGGCGGGCAGATCACTCAAGGTCAGGAGTTGGAAACCAGCCTGAGCAAGAGCGAGACCCCATCTCTACTAAAAATAGAAAGAAATTATTTGGCCAACTAAAAATATGGGAGGCTGAGGAAGGAGGATCGCTTGAGCCCAGGAGTTTGAGGTTGCTGTGAGCTAGGCTGACGCCACGGCACTCACTCTAGCCTGGGCAACAAAGCGAGACTCTGTCTCAAAAAAAACCAAACAAACAAAAAATCAATTTCATGGGTATCACTGCTGCTTAGCCCAACATGAACTGAAAGAAATACATGTTCAAAAAATATACTGGCTGGTTGGGCACAGTGGCTCACGCCTGTAATCCTAGCACTCTGGGAGGCTGAGGTGGGTGGATTGCTCGAGGTCAGGAGTTCGAAACCAGCCTGAGCAAGAGCGAGACCCTGTCTCTACTATAAATAGAAAGAAACTAATTGGCCAACTAATATATATAGAAAAAATTAGCCGGGCATGGCGGCGCATGCCTGTAGTCCCAGCTACTCGGGAGGCTGAGGCAGTAGGATCTCTTGAGCCCAGGAGTTTGAGGTTGCTATGAGCTAGGCTGACGCCACGGCACTCACTCTAGCCTGGGCAACAAAGCGAGACTCTGTCTCAAAACAAACAAAAAAATATACTGGGGCCACTCGAGGTGGCTCCAACCTGTAATCCCTTTGGGAAGCCAAGGTGGGAGGATCACTTGAGCTCAGGAGTTCGAGACCAGCCTGGGCAACATAGCAAGACACCCTCTGTAGAAAAAATGGAAAAATTAGCCAGGCCTGGTGGCGCCTGTAGTCTCGGCTACTCAGGAGGCTGAGGCAGGAGGATGGCTTGAGCCCAGGAGTTTGCAGTTGCAGTGAGCTGCGATGACACCACTGCACTCTACCTGGGGTCACAGAGTGAGACCTTGCATCAAAAAAAAAAAAAAAAAAAAAAGATTAATACACAAACACACACGTGAATGGGTGTGTGAGAACGGGGGAAACCCACACTAGAGAGGAGACTGTCCACGTCGGTCTCCTGGTCGTGATGTGTTTCCAGAGTCTTTTGAGATGTTTCTATGGTGGGAACTGGGAGAGTCCGTGAGAGTCCTCTGTGTTATTTTAACGACAAGTGAATCTATGATTAAAACAAAAACCCAACTTTCTATATAAATATGTACATATGAAACACGAAATAGACCAGAAATGACCAAAAGTGCAGGCTTCCTGGCAGGTGGCTTAAAGCCAGGTGTGGGGCGCCTGGCCTTGAACCCGGCTTCTCTGCTCACTGCCTGGGCCCGAGCCAGTCTCTCGACTGCTCTGAGCCTCAGTTTCCCCACTTGTCAGCAGGGGGCGATGACAGAACCACACTGAAGGCCGAGCCGATCCGGCGCTATGCCGGCTGATTCCTGTGGGCAGAGCCTCAGCCTGGCCGGGACTGTGGCCCCTCCTGGACCAGGAGAGTGAATTCTGGCTCATGGCATCAGGAAGCTTCTACCCCCCAGGCAGGGGTCCCCGCCCCTGTGACTCACTGAGGCCCGGCCGGTGCACCTCGCGCAGGGTGTGGGTCATGCCCGCCTTGTAGCCCAGGAAGGCCGTGAGGTGCACGGGCCGGCTGGGGTCATCCCGAGGCCACGTCTTCACCTTGCCCCGGTGCCGCCGGCTTCTCTTGTGGGGCAGGAAGCCGAGGTGTCCGTGCCGAGGGGCGGAAAACTTCCGGTGGGACTGGGGGGCAGGAAGGAGGGAGGTCAGAGAAGAGGTCTTCCTGGTGGGGGTGGCAGGATGCTCCCGGCACCGAGCCAGACAAGCAACACTGCGGCTGGGCGGTCCCCCGGGCCTCCCCCGTGTGTCCACAGGAAGGGAGCGGGAGGCTCGAGGAGGGGCAGCATCTAGGGATGGGGCCTCCACACCCACCGGCTTCCTGCCCCGGTGGGCTCAGCCCCTAGGAGGGGCAGGCCCATGGGCACAGGGCTCTAGGAGCATGTGGCCGCTGCCATCTGTCCATTTCCTTGTCCCTTCTACACCCAGCAGCCCAGCTCTGGCCCTCTTGTTGCCCCCTCCAACCTCCCTCTCCCTCACAAGCCCACGGACTGTCCCTGCTGGGGCAGAGTCCAGAAACCCAGCTGCCCCCTCCCCAGGAAGACCAGCATGCCCCAGCTCCAGCCCCAGCCCACCCGCCGCTGCGCTGGCCCCACTGACCATGGCAGCCGATCCCCGAAGGTCAGGAAGGGGCCTCCCCACCGGGCGCCAGAGGTGGAGTGGCAGGGCCAGGACGCACAGCAGCCAGTTCCCAGATTTAGCCCCTGGCAGGCGAGCTCGATCATCCCCCTCCGAGGCCAGCGTGGTCTCCAGTGCCAGGAGCAGCCCAGGCGGGTGGCGTCAGGAGAGGCATCAGATGAGCAGCCTGGCATGGGGACACCTGGAGCCAGGGCTGCCACTCCTTCCCTCAATGGCCCAGGACCGGGTCATGACCCTGCCAGGACAGGACCAAATTGGCCTGGTAGGGGCTGAGGGACCCTGTCTGGGGGCTTCTGAGAGCCTGAGTCCAGTTTCCTGACAACGAAACAGAGGGGGCCTGTCCTGAGGGCTGCGAGACAGCTGGCCAAACGGTGGGGGCAGGAGTGAGGAGGACGAGGGCTGATTCAGTGGCCCAGGCTCCCCAAGACCAAGATCCCCAGTGGGGTGCGGTGGCTCACGCCTGTAATGCTAGCACTCTGGGAAGCCCAGGCGGGAGGATTGCTTGAGGCGAGGGGTAGGAGTTCGAGACCAGCCTGAGCAAGATCAAGATCCCGTCGCTACAAAAAATAGAAAAATTAGATGGGTGTGGTGGCTCACGCCTGTAGTCCCAACTACTTGGGAGGCTGAGGCAGGAGGATCCCTTGACTCAGGAGTTTGAGGTTGTGGTGAGCTATGATTTCGCCCCTGCACTCAAGCCCAGGAGACAGAGCAAAACCCTGTCTCAGAAAAAAACAAAACAAAACAAAACAAAACATCAAGCTCCCTGGCTCTAACAGCCTATGATCCTCAAGCATTGGATGCTTTTATGAATTTAAATATTGAACTTAAGTTTTGAATGAAAAGGGAGTTGAAACCTCTTATTTTTCAATTCAAAGATTCCATGGTTATAAAGTCCTGTAGCTGTAGAATCATAGAGTTTTACAGACCTAAGAGGTCTCTAAGCTCCGTGGATTTTGCATTGCTAAATACGAAGATTCTATGCCACTAAAATGTTAAGATTCTTTGGATCTGATGTCCTGTATTTCTAAGCGTTCGCAATTTGAAGGTCTAATGTTTGTGTGATTCTAGATTCTGAGAGTCCTTACAGTCGGTGGCTCTGTGTCCCTGGCCCCAGCCTCTGGGCAGGAGGTGACCAGCACCCTCCCTGGATACCAGCCAGGGGCTGTGCCAGGTGTGGACATTAACGGGTGATAAGTGGCAGGGCCCCTGGTCTTCTGAGCTGCCTTGGGACACCAGAGTGCTCCGGGCCAGGACGGAGCCATCAAAACCAGGCCAGAGCACCTGCGCCCAGGGTGGGAGTCCCTTCTCCCAACGGGCTGGGACCCTGGGGGCAGTTCCTGCCCTGCCCCAGGCAGGCCCCCCAGCTCACCAACATCAGCCCGTCCATGAGGGGCACTGGCAGAGAGAGTGGAGCCCAGAGAAGCCTGTAGGGACTGGGTAATCCAGGAAGGCTTCCTGGAGGAGTAGGGCGTTTGGTGTGTCGTGTTACTCCTTGGCTTATTTGCTGCGCGTGCTCTAGCAGCCTGTGCTCTCCGTAAGAGCCGGGCTGTTAAACCTTGCCTCCTGTCCTGGCACGCAGCAGGAACCGCTCCGTCATTCCTTCTGTGTCCCTGTCAGCGTCGGCAGGGACCTCCGCTTGGCTGAGCGCGGCGTCCCCGGCGCCCGCGCGGGGTCCGGACTGGGGAAGACGCAGACTGCGACGGCGCTCAGGCCCCACGCGGGGGCGCGCCGCGGCGAGGCGGGGCCGAGCCCGACCAACTACAAGTCCCAGAGTGCCCCGCGGCCGCCAGTGCGCAGGCGCAGCCGCCCGGGACGCCCTCTGCGCCGGCGAGGTAGGCCGCGGGACGGGGACGCACGCCGAGGCCGAGGCCCCGCGTCCGGGAGCGGAGTCCGCCGCCCGCTGCCGCCATGCCGGACAGCTGGGACAAGGACGTGTACCCTGAGCCCCCGCGCCGCACGCCGGCGCCCTCGCCGCAGACCTCGCTGCCCAATCCCGTCGTCTACTTGACGAAGGCCTTTGACCTCCTCGTGGACCGGCCCGTGACCCTCGTGAGAGGTACGGGGCCCCCACCCCGTGCCCCGTCGGTCCCCCCGGATCTTTGCGGTCCTCCGGACACCCCTGGGCCCCGGCACCCCGCCACCACCCCGGGCTGCGCCGCTCCCCAGAATCTCCCTGGCGCCCCCCGTAGGACCCCGGGTCCTTTAATACCTCATCTCTCCCCGGGTCCCGTCGCCCTAGGACCACCCCCTGCCGCACCCCGGGGCCCCAGCGCGAAGGGCCCCCAAACTCCATTGCCTCCTTCGGCCTTCCGTTGCACCCCTGGCCTCCTGCCTCCGTTTGCGGACGGAACCAGCAGAGTCCTGGGGCCTGTTAGACCCATCTTCCCTGCAGAATGACCAGGTGTTGGGGTGATGCCCAGATTCCCATCTCTGGTCCGAATCAGGAGAGTGCTCAATAGAGTTCTGTGTGGTTCAGCCAGCTCCGTGGGCAGCAGCAAGAGCTTGGTCTGTCCTCAGTCACTAGTGTCAGGCACTTCATACATTCAATTAATCAGCTCATTCCTTCAACAGAAAAACATCTGGGGTGCATGGCGTGCTCTGGTGGTATTTTCACTAGGAAGGATGAAGTCTGCAAATCAAACCCCCAAGGATCTGGAGAGGGCACAGCCTTGGGCCCAGCTCCCTGTTTTTCGTAGCATTTTCCTGCTGTTTTATGCGTCTCGGTGGTTGAGCTTTGTCTAGTTTATTTACGAATGGGGAAGCTGAACTCCAAAGGGGGACAGGACAGGTTCTCCTGCTTGCTTGTGGCTCCCTGTTGGAGTCTCTTCCTGCAGTGGGGTCCCTCTGCCGTGGGGGAATTGAGCTTGCAGAGCTGTGTCTGAGTCTCAGTCCCCTGTCTGTAAATGCTCCATAGTTGTCTGTCATGGGGACAAAGTGAGATGATGCATATGGAACTCTGAGGAAGATGCCTGGCACTAAGGGAGCTGTCAGCAGTAAACATTTGTAGCCTAATACTTGCAGGACTGTCTGTGTTGGCCTGCACCTCTTCCAGAGTTGAGTTGCCTGTTTCTTTTTGTTTTCTTGTCTCCACAAAGTTTTGGACTGAATGAGTTGCCTGTTTCTATAACAGCTGGGAACATTCAGGAAATCCTCCTGCCTCCCTACTCTGTGACTATGAGAAATAACAAAACTCAAAGCTTGTCCAAACTGATGGGACTCTTGAATTTGGGGTTTTGTCTTGCAGAGTTTATAGAGCGGCAGCATGCAAAGAACAGGTATTACTACTACCACCGCAAGTACCGCCGCGTGCCAGACATCACCGAGTGCAAGGAGAGGGATCTCTTGTGCATGTTTGAAGCTGAAATGCAGTGGAGAAGGGACTAGTACGTGAACAGGGAATGTGGAGACCTGCACAGCACATCTGGCTGGTGGTCGCCACTCCTGGGGATACCCCAGGGATGGCCTCAGCCAGCCAGAATATGCCTCCTGGGGTTGGGACAGACCTTGGGGGTAATAGGGGGTGATGTGGAGGCAGACCACGGGGCTCCAAGGCCCTTTCATTCTAGTTTACCCAGGTACAGGAAAAAACATTCTTTACAAATAAACTCTTGTTCCCTTTTTGTTCAGCAAAGTCGATCAGGAAATTGTCAACATTATCCAGGAGAGGCTTAAGGCTTGTCAGCAGAGGGAAGCAGAGAGCTACAAGCAGAACTGTGCCAAGGAGCTGGAGCAGTTCACCCAGGTGGCCAAGGCCTACCAGGACCGCTGTGAGTTAGCCCTGAACAAGCCCCCACCCTGGCCCAAATGTTTCTTGCCATCTCACTCTCTTCTGGTCTGTCCAGTCTCCACACACCTGTGGGCCAGCTCCACTGCCCAGAGCCTACCAGTCAGGTCCATCTCGGGACAGGTACATTATGTCACCTTATGACCTTAGCCACCAACTTTCCTCTCTGCACATATAAAGACTGATTCCCCAAGGACCTTAACAGAACTGGGTCTCCAGTCTGTTTCCTTCTCTTCTCAGATCATGAGCTGGGGGCCCATTATTGTGCCAGAAAGTGCCTGGCGAAACAGAAGCAAAGGATGCTGGCGGAGAGGAAGGCTGCAAAAGAAGCTGCAAAAAAACAGGCTGCTGCTGCCTGAGGCAGCTGTGCAGCCCCCCCCATGTATGACTATGACTGTATTCTTGAAATAAACTGATGCAACCTGTGTTCCTGTGAATCTATCTAATCTATCATTTTAACAAGGCCCCACCTCCCTTCCAAATTCAAGCCACCACTAAATTCATGTCACATAGACAAAAGACAACCATTAACAGAGTTAATTTCACTTTATTTTTCTCATATAAAAATGCTATGTTGTAGCCACAGCTGGAGCCTGGGTCCTCTGCACAGATACTCTGGTGTGGGTCTTGACAAGATGGTCAGTGAATTCCTAGAAAGAAACAGGGCCTTGGTTGTAGCCAGATGCCACCACCCCCTGTGCTTGCTTAGGCAGTGACCAAAACAGCCCAGTCTCTGGATGGCAGTAAAGCCAAGGACGGCTAAACCCCACTGGCTAGGCTGGCAGTACCTACCTGGTAGGGAGACTTGGTGAATACTGTCTCTTTCCAAAGGTCAGGAGTCAGATAGCTATAGGTCTTGGAGATGGCATCGAAGGTGGCCTTTGCTGGAGGACAGAAAACATCAGGAGAGAGATTGGTGGTGTGACTTGAGACAAGTCTTCCACCCCAGGACCTGAAGATGTCGCACTCCTAGGAACAGATAAGCCACTGTGGGCATACTGTCGTGCATTAGGAGAGCCTTCCTCTCTCTCCCTGAAAATACGCCAAGCACACACTAGGCCTGTGTGATCAAGCGGAGCTGAGAGAAGCTGTGGCCGACCTCGTGTGAATCACCTACCGAAGTTGCCCAGGGTGGCAGTGCAACCCCTGGCTGAAGTGTAGCAGTCATCGATACCAGCCATCATCAGCAGCTTCTTGGGCACAGGGGCCGAGACAATGCCAGTTCCTCTAGGGGCAGGGATGAGACGCACCAGCACAGAGCCGCAGCGGCCTGTCACCTGGGAAGGGCAGGAGTCAGGAGACCAGGGTAGGGAGTCTCTGCTCCACAGACCCAACACTCACCAGCCCCTGGCCTACCTTGCAAGGAACAGTGTGGGGCTTGCCGATCTTGTTCCCCCAGTAGCCTCTCCGCACGGGGACTATGGAGAGCTTGGCCAGGATGATGGCCCCTCGGATGGCAGTGGCTACCTCTTTGGAGCACTTAACACCTAAACCAACGTGGCCATTGTAGTCCCCGATGGCAACAAACGCCTGCAAAGAAATGGTGAGGTAGCTGGTGGTCCCACACAGCATCAGTACCCACGCCCAGGATCTGTTGCGCCCCTCAAGGAAAGAGAAGCCACTGTAAGGCTAATCTGAGGTCCCAAGGAGATCTTTTTCTTTCTCTCCACATTACGAAAGTTACACGAGTGAAGCCTAGTGTAACCATGCAGAGCTGGGAGAGTCTCGCCAAGCCCCTTGGCACCAACAGCCCGGCCCAGCCAGACGCAAATTGCTGAGATACCTTGAACCTGGTCCGCTGGCCAGCGCGGGTCTGCTTTTGCACTGGCATAATCTTCAAAACCTCATCTTTGAGAGATGCTCCCAGGAAAAAATCAATGATCTCAGACTCCTGCCACAAAACACAAAAACAGACTTGTAGTGCAGATGTTATATAAAATGCTTAAAGAAAACCAATACTGCCACTCAAGAACCACACCTGCATAAACCTCATCTAATGTCCTTGCACAAGGTATCCAACCTTTCCACTCCAGATGGAATCCTCCTCAGACTCTGCCCATAACACCACCTCAACCCCCTCCAACGGGAAACCCTGGGCCCCTCAAAGTGGGCCAATAACGGATCTCAATCTTCCAACCCCAACCCAGTGACTCCAAGGCTCGCCGTTGCTGCACTTGCTCGACGGCCCACGGATCGGGATGTACCTTGATAGGCAGGGAGAACAGATAGATCTCCTCCAGGGATTTGATCTTCATGTCCTTAACCAGGCGGCCCAGCTTGGTCACGGGCATCCACTGGAGGACGAGAAGGCCGGGTGACCAGGCTGCCTCCCCAGCACCGCCCACGGGCCTGCCCCCGCCCGTGGCTCGGTCCTACCTCCTTGTCCTCGGCCTTGCCTCCGCGAGCTCCGCGACCTCGGCCCCGGCCCCGACCACGGCCGCGACCACGGCCACGAATGCCGCTGCCGAAGCCTCCACGGAAGCCGCCGCGGCCTCCCATTCCGGGGCCCCCGGGGCCTCCGGGCCCTCCCGCTGCACCGGCGTCATCCGCCATTTGCTGAAGAAAACAAAACCCAACCAGTTAGTGAGGCCCCAGCGTCTGCGGCCGCCTGAGGAAGCCGGGTGGGGCTCCGCCAAAGAGCACGAGCCCGACTCCGGTCGGATGTCCGCGGATACCGCCGCCCGGGCCGCGCGACGCCGCCACCACCGCGCAGACTCACGTGTTTTCCCGGAGAAGAAGAAGGGGTTCGCGCGGGAGGGAGCTTTTATATCATGCCCAGCGCCGCGAGATCTCGGCTGCCCAGCTCCAGGACCCACAAGGAAGCCTGATTGGTTCTGCGTCGCCCCGCCCCTCGCCGCGCTCTGCGTGCGCCTGCGCGTCCTGCCCGAGCCGCGGCCCGGGAATCGGCCTGACCGGAAGGGCGGCTATAAACGCCCGCGCCGCGGCGCTGCGCTCTTCTCGAGCTGCCGGAGGTAGGTCTGGCCGCCTGAGCGGCCCGCTGCGTGCGGGTGGTGGGCGGGGAAGGCCGGCGTTGGTTGAAAATCACCCCCCGCTTTGGCCGTGGCCGGGGGTGAGATGCGGCGCCCAGAGCCAGCAGGGGCCTCAGCTCAGCGCCCACTGCCTCGTGTGCGGCGGTGAAACCCAGGCCCCGACAGGCGCCGCGGGCCCGAGCCCGGTGCGGCCGCCCGCGTGCTCCGGCTTCTGGCCTGCGTCCCCTAACACTGCTTTATCTCTACAGGACGCTGGTCGCCCCGAGCCTGAGGCCGCCCGACGCCGCCAGGACCACGGGGCGTAGGGGATTTGGTTGTCCCCAGTGTTTTGAATAAAGCTGTGTCTAATTGTCTGCCTGTGGATGTTCTTGGGGCCCCGGCTGTCGGCCTGGACGATGCATTTGTGCATCCTGTGGCGGGGAAAAGCCTAGTGGGATGCTTTCTCTTCCCAGGCCAGGCCAGCCCAACTCTGGACACCGCACAGGGTAGAACGTGGGAGGTTGGAAGCTGACATCTAGTGTCCCACACCCCTCGAGTGGCAGAACCAGGTTGAGAATACTAGCTTCTAGCCATGCCCCAGACATAACCTCACACTAGCAGGTAATGTACCCTGAGCTAAGGTGAGCCAGATGGGCCAGCAAGCATGGCTGTGTGGAGTTCATGGTTCAGGCCTTCAATGGTTCCCTAGTGCTCTCAGGGTTATTTTCTTTAGGATTAGGTCAATGCAGCATTCCAACAGCGCTGAACCTGTGGAAAGGTGTTTCCACAGGTCTACCCAGATGTTCAAGCATGAGACCTGGGAGGCTGGGTCTCCCCCCCACACCCCCCCGCAGCTGTAGGGTTGCAGGTTGCATGGGAATTTAGCCCTCTGTGATCCAGAACTAGCAGACTGAATTTTGGGCCCTAAAGGAAGAGACCCAATGGGTCAATGTCTGAAGCTTCCTAGTTCTTGGAGGTCTGGGCAGGAATCCCTGTGATCTTGCTGAAGCCTTGGCCTTGGGGAAGCAGCTCCCAGAAGCTTGGTTCCTGGCCTGATGCTGCCTGGGGGTCAGTAGTCAGTCACCCCTATGGCAGGGGGTTCCATACACCTGACCCAGGTCAGGGCTGCCCTCCCTCCTGTGCTCATTCAGAGAGCAAAGCAAGGGCTAGGTGGTGCAGGGTCCCATCAGGCCCTGGACCAGGGCTGTGATTGGCCTGAGCTGGACAATGCCACTGTGATGTCGGCCCAGTCCCACTGTGAAATGCAGGCTCCCAAGCCCTGGGGATCAGTGGAGCTGCCGTCCAGACACAGATCATGGTAAGCCTGGGCCCTCTGGCCTCCATCCCTGAGATTTGTGCCCAAATCCAGAGGTCTGCCCAGGGATGCACTCCATTCCTCCCTCTGAGAAAGGGTGCTCAGTGGACCCCCATATGGCACAGTTTTCAGAAGACTGACAAGGTGGTCTAACTCCCTGCTAAGCCCAGCTTCTCCAGCCAGGGACTAGTAGTCTTGGGGCGGCTCTTGAACCCCACTACTTCCCCCTCAAAGTGGGTGCTGACCTGGGCCCTCTACTTGGGGTCCTCTTGTGGCCCACCTCCCCACCCAAAGCTTGCTGGGGTCTCTTGCTGAGTATGTGGAGTGGGAGACCAGACGTGGTTCCAGCCAGACCCTGATGCTGACCTGGCCTTTGCAGAGTGGCGGGTATGATCTCAACCTCTTCGCCAGCCCTCCCGACTGCAACTTCCTGTGCTCTGTCTGCCATGGGGTTCTCAAGAGGCCAGTGAGGTTGCCATGCAGCCACATCTTCTGCAAAAAGTGCATCCTCCGGTGGCTAGCCAGGTGCCACTGGGTACCCAAGGGGCTGGGAGGGCAGGGGCAAGGCTAGGAGCCATTCTTGTGGCCCAGAACAGAGGGGAAAGTCTGCCAAGCACTGTGTCACAATTGCCATAACACTCAGCTGCCACATCCCCTGGGACACTAAAATGTGTAGGTCTCCTCACCCCACTCCATGGTGTCTGCCTAGGAGACCCTGGCCCCAGCCTAGGAGCTGAGAGCTGCCTGTATGCACCCTCATGCCTCCTCCAGCTAGAGAAGGGACTGCTTAAGTCACCCAGTGAAGGCTTAACCAGGGGAGACATATCTCCTCCACTTGCCCTTTCCATTCCCAACACTCACCCCTGTCACACCTCCTTCCAGACAAAAGACCTGTCCGTGCTGCAGGAAAGAGGTGAAAAGGAAAAAGATGGTCCATGTGAATAAACTCCGGAAAACCATTGGCCGTCTGGAAGTTAAGGTAGCTCGAAGCATCCACTCACATCACCCTTGTGTGGCAGAGCCAGGAGAGGGGACAAGGATCCCACCTTCAAAGAGAATCAAGCGGGGCTTTGGGGTCAAAGATGTGGCTGAGTTTGAATCTTAGCTCTATGACTTACTTGCTGTGTGACTTTGGTCAAGTTAGGTAACCTTTCTGAGACCCCAGTGCTCAGCTGTCTAATGGAGATTATCAAAGAGAATGAACTGCTTGGTGTGCTGGCGATTACTCTTCAGCCCACTGAGTTTAAAGATGAGGAAACCGAACTTAAAAAGGAAAAAAAAAGCCTGGCATACATATCGTATCACTCACCAAGCCAATCCAGCCATGTACCTCCCCATTCTCTAAGCCTCAGGCCCCCACACACATACCTCTAGATTCTTCCCACCTCTAAGCGTTCACCCAGCTATCCTCTCCCCATCCCCTCACTAGAGTCAGAAAAGCTTGGGAGGCTGTCAGTTCATTGGCTCCTGGGAAGCAGAAAGCCAGGGTTGGGGGTTCCACGGGGGGCACAGCAGCATTGGCTTTGGCTCACACAGTGCTCTCCCTCCATCTGCAGTGCAAGAACGCCGAAGCAGGCTGCTTGGTGACATGCCCTCTGGCCCATCGCAAGGGGCATCAGGACTCATGTCCATTCGAGCTGATGGCCTGCCCCAACGAGGGCTGCACTGCACGGGTGCCACGTGGAGACCTGGCTGAGCACCAGCAGCATTGCCAGCAAGATGCCCAGCAGTGCTGTCCCCTGGGCTGCGGGGCCACCCTGGGTCCGGCTGAGCGTGCTGGCCACAACTGCTATCGCGAGCTTCGTGATGCCTGGAGCGAGCGCCAAGAGCGCAGCCGGACCCTGCTGCTGTGCCTGCTGCGGCGTGTGCGCCGGGTGCACCGGGCCACCAGCCTCGTACGCCGACAGCTAGCCCAGCTTGGCAACTTCCTAGAGGAGGATGAAGCCCTGCTCGCGGGCGCCCCGCAGGAGGTTGGGTGCGTCCCAGAAGGCAGTACCAGGGCTGAGCTGTTGGGGGCCCAGGGCCAAGGTGTAAATAGAGGTGAATAAATGAGGAGCCCAGGCCTGGCTCGCCTTGTGCCCTGCTGCCCTGCCTGCTGGCCTCACACCGTCACATTTGTTGGCTGGTCGACCTCTCCAGGCACTGCTCCAGGGAGACGCTTTGGCCTTTCTCTCTTGGACTCTAAGTTCTGTCCCACCATTGGGTCTTTGTACTGGCTACTGCACCTGCCTGGAAAGTTCTTCCCCTCGCCTGTATTTGCCTACTTTCTTCTTTCACTCAAATGTCTCTCTCCTCGCAGAGGTTTTCCCTGATCATCCTCTCCCAGTCTCCTTCACAGTTACTTTCTACCAGTTTGTTTTACTAGCTTCATGGCCAGCAGGACAAACAGCTCAAAACCTTTAACTCAGAGTAAAAGCCACTTCTCACAATGGCTCAAGGCACCGCATTATCTCTGCCCTCCTGCCCTTACATTCTCTCCACACTCCCTGCAGCCACACAGGCTTTGTTGCATCTTCTAAATGCCAGGCACCCCCATCCCACCCACCACATCCCTATGTGCTGACAGTTCCTCAGCCTGAAGCACTGTCCCAAGATAACCACAGGGCTCCCTGCTTCCTCCAACTTAAGTGTTTGCTCAGGTGTCACCTTCTTAACAAAGCCTACTCCACCACCCCATTTAAAATTGCACATCCTGGCCAGGTGCGGGGGGGGGGGGGGGGGGGGGGCTCATGCCTGTAATCCTAGCACTCTGGGAGGCCGAGGGGGGCGGATTGCTAGAGGTCAGGAGTTCGAAACCAGCCTGAGCGAGACCCCATCTCTACTAAAAATAGAAATTAATTGACCAACTAAAAATGTATATACAAAAAATTAGCCGGGCATGGTGGCACATGCCTGTAGTCCCAGCTACTCGGGAGGCTGAGGAAGGAGGATCGCTTGAGCCCAGGAGATTGAGGTTGCTGTGAGCTAGGCTGACGCCACGGCACTCTAACCTGAGCAACAAAGTGACTCTGTGTCAAGAAAAAAAAAAAAAAAATTGTACATCCTTTCTAATTTTTTTTTCCCTTGGCAAAGAAAAAAAAATTGCACCTCCTGGCCGGGGACGGTGGCTCCTGGCTGTAATCCCAGAACTAATCCTAGCACTTTGGGAGGCTGAGGCCAGAGGATTGCTTGAGGCCAAGAGTTCAAGACCAGCCTGAGTAATATAGGCTGGTACAAAAATAGAAAGGCTAGCCCGGCGTGGTGGAGGCTGAGGCAGGAGTTAGCTTGAGCCCAGGAGTTTCAGAGTGCTGTGAGCTAGTAACCTGCCACTGCACTTCAGCCTGGGTGAACTGCACTTTCTGCCCTCTGCCTGCTTCCGCTTCCCGACGCGGCAGCCACAGCCCACGGTAAAGACGGCGCTGAGGGCCCGGCGTCGATGACGTCACAGTAATGCGCGCGGAAACGCCATCGCGGCGCGCCGCGAGAGCGGAGTTCCGCGCGGGTCTCCCTCACGCGGCGGCGGCGGCGGTGGTTCCAGCGGATGATCCGCGGAACATGGCGGAGACCGCAGCTGGAGCGAGCCGCTTCAAGGCCAAGTGAGCCCGGGGCGCCGGGACGCGGGCGCTGCCCGGCGAGTTAAGCGGAGTTAGCGGAGGCGCGCGTGCAGTGCAGTGGGCGCGGGCGCCCATTCGGGTCCGCGGAGGGCGTGAGGGCCGTGTGCGGACTGGCTCGCGGGGACGTGGAAGCTGCGGTAACACTGGGTGGGAGAGCCGACAGCAGCTGAGCCGGCCGCAGGGCGCAGCAGGCGTCGGTTAAACAGAGAGCCGGTTTGCGGGGTAGAGTGGGGACGAGAAATCCCAGAGGAGGAGGAAGGGAGGGCTGAGCATAAGTCGGGGCGCTGGTGGGAGACGAAGAAGGGCGGGTAGCCTGTGGGGCTTTCACCTGTCGTCCTCCTGTCTGGGGAATAGGAAGAGAGGAGATGGGCCAGTCTGGTCCTCAGTGGCCCAGGAGGCCCTGAATCCTGTGCCCCTTCAGTCCCCGACCTTTGCTGAACAGCTAAGGGCTTAGAGCCTGGGTGGGAACAGACTCAGCCCCCAGCCTGGGGAGCGCTGTTTCATGGGATAAATCATTTTCATTAGTGGTTGAGGATCTTAGGTGGTGACAAGCACTAGCAAAGGGAAGACCCTCTGTTGGAGGGTCAGCTGGATGCAGGGGGATGAGGGGTTGGTTTCATCCTGGCAGTCAGACTTCTGGAAGTGCATGGAAATCCGGGAAGAGAAGCCCAGGCCTCATGCAGGGAACAGGCAGACAGGCAGAAAATAGAAAACCTGTCACCAGGCTGGGCCAGGAGCAATGGTCTGCAATGTGAGAACGAAGGGAAAACACAGGAAAGGTCGGCAAAAGCCCTTCTGGGCAAGGTCTTGGAGGAGTGTGAGGAATGTAATTGGCAGCAGGATTAAGAGAGCATAGGTGGGCAGCCAGGGTGGGGCGGGGGTGTGCTGGATGTCAGGGATGAAGACGCTGAGGAGGGGGGTACTCTAGGCTGTTACCCAGGCTTGGCTGCCCTTGGGGCGCCCCCCTCCCCAAGGTCCTGCCTGGTCTTCACTAAGGCATCTTGGAAGAGTGGGCTGTTGGACTGCCTCAGCCTGGTGCACTGCAGGGGTCACCAGCCAGTTCTGGGTCACAACTTCTCCATCACTTGGGGGTAGCAGCACCCACCCACAGTGCTGCTACTTTTCCGCCTGGGTCCCTGCTGCTGCCCAGGAACTCCTCAAGGGCAGGGGCCTATCACGTTTACCTCTGTAAGAGCACCAGCACAGGGCCAGGCACTGGGGACCAAGGGGATGGGTGATCACTCACTCCTCTGTTCTTTCTAGCTATGCTGTTGAGCGTAAGATTGAGCCTTTCTACAAGGGCGGAAAAGCACAGGTATCAGCCCCGGGGTGGGCTGGGTGGTGGGGCAGCGGAAGGTATTGGGCTGCCGAGTGTTACCTTGGCTGAGATCCCTCTGTGCCCAGCTGGACCGGACCGGGCAGCACCTCTTCTGCGTCTGTGGTACCAGAGTCAATGTCCTCGAGGTGGCCTCGGGGGCTGTGCTGCGGAGCCTGGAGCAGGTGAGAGCAGAGTGGGTGTGCATGAGGGGACCAGTGGGGAGAGCAGCCTGTGCACATGGTGCTCTGGGCACCCACTCTTTCCTCTAGGAGGACCAAGAGGACATCACGGCCTTTGACCTCAGCCCTGATGATGAGGTATGTGGGGCAGGGATGGGAGATGAGTTCTGGTGCTTCCCTTCTACACTTTGAGTGGATGAGGATGTCTCTACCTGTCAGCTGAATCGCACCCTCCCCCAGGTGCTGGTGACAGCCAGCCGGGCATTGCTGCTGGCGCAGTGGGCCTGGCGAGAGGGCAGTGTTACCTGCTTGTGGAAAGCGATACACACAGCCCCCGTGGCCACCATGGCCTTCGACCCCACCTCCACACTGCTAGCCACAGGTAGGCCCTTAAGTGGGCGGATGGGCTGGGGGGCACAGGGGCAGGGGCTTTGGGCACACCAGCCCCCCACTGCAAACACTTTCCCGCAGGTGGCTGTGATGGGGCCGTGCGCATCTGGGACATTGTGCAGCACCACGGGACACACCACTTTCGGGGCTCACACGGTGTCGTGCAGTGAGTGGGGGCAGCAGGAGGTGGGTAGGCAGAGGCAGCAACTCGGAGCACACAGCTCACCCATCCTGTCCCACCTACCCCCGCAGTCTGCTGGCCTTCCACCCGGACCCTGCCCGCCTGCTGCTCTTCTCCTCAGCCGCGGACGCTGCTATCCGCATGTGGTCACTGCAGGACAGGTCATGCCTAGCTGTGCTGACTGCCCACTACAGTGCTGTCACCTCCCTGGCCTTCAGTTCTGACGGCCACACTATGCTCAGGTCAGTGGCAGGCCCTGGTAGGAAGGGGAGGCCACGGCCGAGACTCTGGACCTAAGGTGGCTGTTTCCCTGCAGCTCCGGCCGTGACAAGATCTGCATTGTCTGGGATCTTCGCAGCCACCAGGCCACGAGGACTGTGCCAGTGTTTGAGGTGGGGACACGTAGGGGCCAAGGCTAGAGAGTTGGGCAGGGAGGGGACATGGCTACAGCCTTTGACCCAGTTCGTTCCCAGAGTGTGGAGGCTGCTGTGCTGTTGCCAGAGGAAGCAGCGCCTGAGCTGGGTGTGAAGTCTCCAGGCCTGCACTTCCTGACAGCTGGTGACCAAGGTATGTGGGGGCAGGGCACGGGCAGGCAGCAGGGCTGGGCAAGGCCCACGGACCTGAGTCTCAGCAGCACCATCCCCACGCAGGCACGCTGCGCGTGTGGGAGGCGGCTTCTGGGCAGTGTGTGTACACGCAGCCCCGGCTGCCAGGCCCTGGGCGGGAGCTGACCCACTGTGCCCTGACCCATGGTGCCAGCCTGCTCCTCAGTGTCACCGCCGACCACAATCTGCTGCTCTACGAGGCACGCTCGCTGCGGCTGCAAAAACAGGTAAGCACCTCCCCTGCTGAGCCTGGGGGTGGGGCACCAGCCCTGCACTTAGCCAGGTCCTGGCTTCTGTCTTTCCTGCCCCTACAGTTCGCGGGCTACAGTGAGGAGGTCTTGGATGTCCGGTTCCTTGGGCCTGAGGACTCCCACATCGTTGTGGCTTCCAACAGCCCCTGCCTGAAAGTATTTGAGCTACAGACTTCGTCCTGCCAGATCCTCCACGGCCACACAGGTGAGTGGAGCCCAACTCATGCCCCAGGGGTGTGTTGCCCCCACCCCCAACCTTGCCATAATTGGTCTCCGAGCGCTCAGCCTGACGTTTCTTCCCAGACATCGTCCTGGCCCTGGATGTGTTCCGGAAGGGGTGGCTTTTTGCTAGCTGTGCCAAGGTGAGGCACCTGAGAGATGTAGAGGTATGGGCACCCCAGGAGGGGAGGCCAAGGCAGCAGGACCACAGCAGAGCCTCTCTCCCCAGGATCAGAGTGTCCGTATCTGGAGGATGAACAAGGCTGGCCAGGTGGCCTGTGTGGCTCAGGGCTCCGGGCACACGCACAGTGTGGGCACCGTCTGCTGCTCTAGGTAGCGGGTCAGGGCTGGACCTGGAAGTGTCAGAGGCGGCAGTGGCCCAGGCCTCCCAGTGGGTGCTGCAGCCCGGGGAGCAGCAGAGGAGGCAGTGGCAGTGGTGGTGGCTTTGGCTTGCTCTTTGAGCAGGGATGTGAAACAGCAAGCGGGTGGTGGAGCCCCTGGGCACCGTGGATGTGGGGGGATTCCTGGGGAGTAGCCTTGGTGAGGCAGAGGGTGTTGGGGTAGAGAGACACTGAGCAAGGCCCAGGTGGGAGAAGACGGCATTTAGGGCTGGGGTCATTGGTTGGGGCCAAGTCACTGGGTATGGTGGCACCAAGGGTGGATAGTGCAAAAAGGGATTTGGCCCCTGGGGTGTTTGGGGATGACACAACCAGTCTGCATCCTGGGACAGTTCCTCTGGTCTGGACTGGGGTGATCAGCGCTGGCCAGGGCTCAGCAGTGCCCATCCCCACCCCCACCCTCCCGTTGGGCCGCAGGCTGAAGGAGTCCTTCCTGGTGACTGGCAGCCAGGACTGCACCGTGAAGCTGTGGCCCCTTCCTGACGCCCTCCTGTCTAAGAGCACAGCTCCAGACAGCGGCCCCATCCTCCTGCAGCCCCAGGCCACCCAGCGCTGCCATGACAAGGTGACCACACATGGCCACGGTGGGCGGGGCGGTGGCCGAGCCTTTGCTGGGTGGGGTCTGAGCTGCTGCCTGCTCCCTCACCAGGACATCAACAGTGTGGCTGTTGCCCCCAATGACAAGCTGCTGGCAACAGGCTCACAGGACCGCACGGCCAAGCTGTGGGCCCTGCCGCAGTGCCAGCTGCTGGGCGTCTTCTCAGGCCACCGCCGTGGCCTCTGGTGTGTCCAGTTCTCACCCATGGACCAAGTGCTGGCCACAGCCTCGGCTGATGGCACCATCAAGCTTTGGGCACTACAGGACTTCAGCTGTCTCAAGGTCAGCAACGTCCCCCAGGCCCAGCCCCCCCCCCCCCCCCCCCCCCCCCCCCCCGCCCTGATGACATCTCATGCCCTCCCCTTCCCGCCTTGCAGACATTCGAGGGGCACGATGCTTCCGTGCTGAAGGTGGCCTTCGTAAGCCGAGGCACGCAGCTGCTATCCAGGTGAGAGGTGGAGCAAGGCAGGTGCTAGGGCAAGGTAGGGGACCGGCCCCAGCACTGAGCCTCTCCCAACCCCAAACCCAGCGGCTCTGATGGGCTCATGAAGCTATGGACCATCAAGAACAACGAGTGTGTGCGGACGCTGGACGCCCACGAGGACAAGGTCTGGGGTTTGCACTGCAGCCGGCTAGATGACCGTGCCCTCACCGGCGCCAGCGACTCCCGTGTCATCCTCTGGAAGGTTGTGGGCCCCAAGGGGTGGGGCGGGGTGGGGCGGGGTGAGGGTCCTCTCTGACCCTAGTCTGTTTCCAGGACGTGACTGAGGCAGAGCAGGCAGAGGAGCAGGCCAAGCAGGAGGAACAGGTGGTCAAGTAAGTCTGTGGTCAGCCCTTCTCCGAGGGGCGGGGTGTGCAGTGTCACCCCTGCTTAAGCTGTAGGGAAACTGAGGCTGGGTGCCGTGCTCACTGCCAGTGGGTGTTCAGGCCCAGGCCTGTTAAGCCAGGGGTGCTGCCTTCAGCCCCCCAACCAGCATCCTCAGTGGCCTTCTCCTCCCCCCACCCCACCAGGCAGCAAGAACTAGACAACCTGCTCCACGAGAAGCGGTACCTGCGCGCGCTGGGCCTGGCCATCTCCCTGGACCGGCCCCATACTGTGCTGACCGTCATCCAGGGTCAGTGCCCCCACCCCAGGGGCAGGGAGGGTGGGCTTGGGACCATTGGGCTCCTTTTCTGGGGCTCAGTCTTCCTCCTCCCACAGCCATCCGGAGGGACCCTGAGGCCTGCGAGAAGCTGGAAGCCACTGTGCTCCGCCTGCGGCGAGACCAGAAAGGTCCAGGGCTGGCGGGCAGGGGCCGGGCCAGGCAGGGTGGCCTAGTGTGCAGGGCCAGTCTGGGTGGAATGGCCCCACAGGCAGGGTGACCACCTCTGTTGCCTACAGAGGCCCTGCTGCGCTTCTGTGTCACGTGGAACACCAACTCTCGGCACTGCCACGAAGCCCAGGCCGTGCTGAGCGTGCTCCTTCAGCATGAGGCCCCAGAGGAGCTACTGGCCTACGAGGGTGTGCAGGCAGCGCTGGAGGCCCTGCTGCCCTACACCGGTGCGTGGGCGTGGCCTGGGGGGAGCAGCCTGGTGGGCTTGTGGACCCCCCTGACCTCCCTCTGTCCTCCCCCAGAGCGGCACTTTCAGCGGCTCAGCCGGACACTGCAGGCAGCCACCTTCCTGGACTTCCTGTGGCACAACATGAAGCTGCCCACTCTCCCTGCAGCCCCCCAGCCCTCGGAAACACATAAAGGCGTACTTTCCTATCCCGGCTCCGCGTGGCTGCATGGGCTGTCTTATCCCAGGTCTCTGGCCACAAGCGCGACCAGCCGCCACGGCCATCAGGGCCTGTCTGTCGGTCTCCACCCTGCCTGCCCACCCCTGCACCCTGGCCCGGGAGCCCCTCAGCACAGTGAGACTGGGTTTGGGTCATTCAGAGAGTTTTACTCAGAAGAAATGGGAACCCGCCCCCCAGCCAGGGACGACCCCACCTCTGCTCCTCCCCTGGCCCTGGGGATGGCGTGGCCACAGACAGGGGCAGTCATCCTGCCAGTCCTTGGCCCACAGGGGTTACGGGGTGCATAGTGCAGGCATCCCCACATGGTTCCACAGCCCTCAAGGGGGGCCCTGAGGCCCTAGGTGCTGCCCCAGTGCCCTGCGGGTGATGGTGCAGCAGCGGCTCTGGATGGCACTCAGCGGGGGTCGGGCGGGCACAGTAGGGGTAGGGGCCCTGGCCTGGGGGGCATCAGGGGAGCCGCAGGCCTCACCAGCTCCGTCCTCCCCACCAGGGAACCCGGGCCCTTGGAGGAGCGCGCCCAGCCCTTCTGGCCGCAGCAGCACTGCGGGGAGGAGGCCTACACGGCCACCGTACCTGCAAGGGGCAGGGCTTGGTTAGGGACCCGCCCACCTCCCAGGCTCTCAACCCCACCCCCCACCCCAGTCCCCTTTCCCCGCACCTGCACAGCCACCAGCCCCTGTCGGACGTTTCCAGCACGCGTACACGCGCCCCTGCAGGCACCGACAGTTCATCTGCACGGCTGCTCTCGTAGGCGCGGGAAGCACAGAACTGGGGGCCTAGGAGTGGGTGTTTGGGATTACCATGGGACCGCAGAGGCCAGGGCCCCCACCTTTCTCCGGGTTCTCGCTTTATGCTTGGCTCTGTGCTGAGACCACTCTAAACCCATTCGGGGCTCCCTCTAGCTGTGGCAACCAAGTACACCCTCCCAGGCCCCTGTCATCTCTGCCCTCCCCTCTGGTGCTTTCTCTGCCCAGTCTTGCCAGGCAGTCCAGGGACAGCGGTGGTGGGAGTGGGAAGGGTCATACCGCTGCTCCCCATGGACGGCTTCCCATCTGGGCCCTGGCCTAGGGCCACCTCCTCCAGGTAGGGAGCTGGAAACCAGGCCGTCTGCTGGTCCTCATTCTCCACCAGCCACCAGCCTGCGCACAGCAAGTGGGAGGGACTCAGATCCCGAGGCCCACTCAGGACTGGGGGTCGAAGGGTGCATCTCCATTCCACTACCTGAGGGGTGTCGCAGCAGCACGTCCAGGCTTTCCTGGGCCCGCGCGTGGAAAGACCTGCCCCTCGTGTCCTGGGTGCTGAAGGGCTGCAGGCAGCGCAGGCTCTGAGTCTCCAGGCTGTGGATGGCGAGGCTGCCAGCAGGGCGGGATGAGGGCTCCTCGGGGGCGGGCAGGATCACCAGGCTGGGAAGGGCAGCCGGCACAGGGGAGAGGTTGGGTGGGTGGGCTCACCACGGTCCCCAAGTCCACCCAGGCTCCAAATGCCCTGGAGTTGGGGGCGGGTCAGGCACCTGTCCGGTGGTAATTTGGGCTCCAGGTCGAGGGGTTGTGGTGCAAAGAACCCGGTGAGCACCGAACTCTGCACCACATGCTCTGCAGTCGCCAGCAGCGTCTGTGAATAGGTCTCCAGCAGCCGCAGGCGGGCCAGGCCTCGGCCCACACGTCCCCCGCGGGCCAATAGCGGCGCATCTTTGGACACCACAAAAGCGCACTGTGGAACCCCACCCTCGGCTCCCCAGCCCCTCTCCCCACAGGGGCTGCCTTCCCCACCCCTCCTGGGGCCCCGGCTGGCCTGACCAGGAAGCTTGGGGAGAACTCGGTCAGATCTCCGCAGCAGGCCAGCCTCCACCGGGAAGGTCTCCTTGAGGGTCTTCTGAGGGCACAAACTGGGGTATCAGTCTTGGAGAGCCCACCAGGGTCCCTTGGCAGGGCAGGGTCCCTGGCCCAGCTCTTAGGAGCTGGAAGCCTGAGAGGGCAACAAAGGAGGCGTCGGGGCAGGGGGCTCACTGGTGAGTCATGGTCTGGGAGGCAGCTGACCGGCTGGGGGGAGCCAAGACCGTCCGTTGGGGTCACCCAGGGTCACTTACCTGGAGCTGCCTGAATTCGTCCCAGCTTCTGCGCACGAAAGTGTCACTGCCGTCTGACCAGTGCACTGAGAAGGCGAAAGTCTGCAGGAGGAAAAATTGGAGGCAACTCAGGACACCCCCCCCTTGGGACCGGTGGGGACCTAGTCAGGTCTTACCTGGAGCTGCTTAATCTGTACCAGGGCTGCCGTGCGCACTGAAACGGGGTGCCGGGGGCCTGCCATTGCTGCGACCTCGCGCGCTGTGGGCCTCTGAAGTGGGTGGGGACGGCTGACGATCGCACCGCCTCTCTGCCCTCCAGGGGGCTCCCATGCACCCGGAAGACAGGCTGGAATGGAATTCCCAGCCAACGCCCCGAACCTGTGGGTCTCTGTGGAGCTGCCCCGCCCACTCCTGGGTCCTTTTCGGCTTCCTTGCCGTCCCTGAAGCCCAAGATCTGGGGTTGGAGCACAGAGCTTGGGCGCCCAAGGCAAGGATGGTGGAAGAATGAGCTGCCAGTCCTGGAGGAGTGCAAGACGCTGTCCTGAAGAATGGGTGATGGAGGGGCTGGGGCTGCTGCCTGGGGTGCCCCCCCTGCATGAGTCTGGCCATAGGAAGAGGTGGGGAAAAGGGAAGGTCACCAAACTGCCACCCGTTCTGCTGGCCCACCTCTCTGGACTCTCCCGGCCCTGCGAGGTGCTGGGATTGGTGCAGCCTCCTTCCTGCCTTGGTGCACCCGACAGCACTGTCTTGGAACTGGCCTGAGGGGCTTGTCATCTGGAACCAAGCACTGAGTGCTTAGGGCTTTAAGTGATTTGTCTGCCTTAATCCTAATATTGGGGGAAAGGTCTCTTAATGTCCCCAAGTCACAGAAGAGGAAATAAGAATTAAATGGATACCTACTGTGAGTTTTTTTGTGCATGCTGGGGGTTGGGGGTGGGGCACAGACCTCACAGGCTCTCCCTAGGAGTTCTCCTGTGGCGGGGAGATTTGGGCAAGACTGAACAGAGTCCATCTTTGCAGTCACTGGCACTTGGGGGGTTGGGGAGGTGGTCACTAGGACTGTTTTGAGAGCGCCCTCTGAATTCATGATTTATCACAACTGTCTGCAAACACAACCTCTGTGGTTAGGAGGGACTCATTCTGCCATCAGCTGGGGGAGGCTGCAGGCCCTGGAATCTCTAGACAGAGGGCTCACCCAGGTGCCCCACCTCTACAGATTGCTTCCTTATAGTGCTTTACAGAACCACATTCAACCCTGACACACAGTGGCTCTTCCTGGTGCTGGGATTCCCCCACCCCAGCCCCTCCAAGGAGGGGTCAGCCTGTGAGACATCCCTCCAGGAAACCGCCTTGTCCTCAATAAAGGGCCTTTGTGTGTCTGTCCAGCAGCGGGTCTCTCTGAAGCCCTCAAGCTTTGCCTGGTCCTGGCCCAGACGATGAACACCTGCTGTCATAGGCCTGATTTGCAGAGTGCCTTTCAGCTCAACTGTCACCTCTCCCCAGCCTCAGCCAAGGGCCCAGCTGGCCTGCTGGGGCTGAATTGGGGATAGACCCTGCTCCCCTGGAAGACAGAGGAGAGGGCATGTCTACTTACAAGCAGGAACCAGGAGGGATTCTGAGGCCCCCTCCCCACCCCAACCGATAGCCCCTTGCTCCACTCCCGTCAGCCCTGGGTCCCGTCCACTTTTCCTCTGCCTCACCCCTACCCCTTCTCTCCTGAGCAGCCACAACAGCTCCCCCCATCCCTGGACTCCTCACTTGCCCCTATGAAAGCCACTCCCCATATGACAGGCAGAGGGATCTTTGCAAAACAGAAATGGGATCCAGTTGGGGGGTAGCCTTGCCCCAAAACGCCCAGCACCTTCCCACTGCCCTTAGGAGAAACTCCCACTGCCCGCAGCAGCCGGCAAGACCCTCGGTGGGCCCCTGCCCAGCTCTGGACCTCCCGGCCCGCTCCCGAACGTCCTGCCCACAGGGCTTTCTGCCTCTGCAAAGCGCCGGGACCCTCCCAGCTTGGGCTTGGCCCCGAGAGCAGTTCTCGGCCGGTTCCTCGTCTTTCAGGCCCCTGTCCAAGGGTCGCCTCCTTAGGGAGGCCTTCCCGATTTGCCGCCCCTGAGCGCGCCCCGCCGGAGCTGGTAAGTGAGGCTCTCTCGGTGACTCCTGGCTTTGCCTGTCTGGGCCTCTGACTGGGCAGTGAACCGAGACGATCGGGGAACAGACTCTCGTCCCGCGTTCTCAGCGCCTGGAACAGCGAAGGGGCCAGGCCAGGCCTGCCCGCAGACAGCGGAGCGCACGCGCGCGCGGGCACAGCAGCCCCCGAGGCTCCCACGGTGGGCGCGCTCTCATCCGGGCTACCGGAGCCCGGCGCGTGCCGCCTCCCCAGCGGCCGCGGACCCGCCCCGCGTGGACCCCGTTGCCATGGCGCCGGGCGCCGGGGCGGAACCGCGGGCGCAGGGTCCTAGCGCGCTCACTGCTCTGTGAGGGTACGCCCCGCCCGCGTTGCCAGGCGCGCGTTGCCAGGCGCCCGTTGCCATGACGCTGGGCAGCCGGCAGGTGGGCGCGCCCCTCGGCTGAGGGCACAGAGCCTGGCCCCGGGCACGCCGTACAGCCAGAGCGGAGCGATGGGGGCGGCGCGAGCCGCAACACGGACTTCGCCTCGGCCTCAGCCGGAGTCCACAAGGCGGCCGCGGCGCGGCTTCCACAACACGCTGCTATTCTACTGGAGGAAGCGGGAACGCCGCCACGGACGACGCAAGCCGGGTTCGGGCCGGGGAACCAGGCCCAGGGCCGCGAGCAGGGCCCGGCCCCCCAGCCCCGCGCCCGCCCCCGCCCCCGCGCCGGCCTCCGCCACTGCCGGGGCCTCCGGCCCCGCCTCAGCCCCGGCCCGGGCCTCCGGCCCCGCCTCGGCCCGCTCCCCGGCCTCTGGCTCCGCCTCGACCAGGACCCGGACCCCGGCCGCCGGCCCCGCCCCTGCGCCGGGGCCCGCCCCGAGTCCCGCCCCCAGCCCGGCGGCGGACCCGGCCTCCGCGCCCGTGGCGCGCGTCCCCGGCTCCTGTGGCCGCGCGCTGGCGGCAGCGCGCGCGCTGGCCTGGAGGCCGACCTGGAGGCCCATCTGGAGGCCAACCTGGCCCGGCAGACATTGCGCGGGCAAGATGGCGGCGCCCGGGGAGCGGGGCCGCTTCTACCGCGGAAACCTCTTCTCCTTCTTGCCGGGCGGCGCGCGCTCGGAGGTGATGGACGACCTGGCGACCGACGCGCGGGGCCGGGGCGCGGGGCGGAGGGACGCTGCCGCCTCGGCCCCGACGCCAGCCCAGGCGCCGACCTCCGATTCTCAGGTCGCCGAGGACGCCTCCCGGAGGCGTCCCTGCAGGGCCTGTGTGGACTTCAAGACGTGGATGCGGACGCAGCAGAAGGTTTAGATGCCCTGCCCGACCTCCCAGCCCCAGCCCTCAACCCCCGCTCCTTGTCCTCAGGTGCCCTGGGCAGACCTCCCAGGGGCCTAGGCCCCCAGGTTGGCTATCCCTAAACCTTGCCCCCGCCCCGCCCCACGTAGGCCTGGCCTTTCATCCTTCAGCAGTGTGTGAGCCGGACTTCTTTCCGGAGTCCGTGGGCTACCGGCTGGGGCGTAAAAAGAGGGAACTTTGTGGGCTTTATGTTGGGGGAGAATGAACTGACCCTTAGTCGGCCTACTTCTGCAGCGGGACAGCAAGTTTAGGGAGGATTGTCCACAGGATCGAGAGGAACTGGGCCGCCACAGCTGGGCTCTCCTCCACACCCTGGCCGCCTACTATCCCGACCTGCCCACCCCAGAACAGCAGCAAGACATGGCTCAATTCATACATTTATTTTCCAAGTTCTACCCATGTGAGGAGTGTGCTGAGGACCTAAGGAAGAGGTAAGCTGTGTCTGCAGGCAACAGACCATTGTACCCTGGAGCCTGGGCCTGGGGCCCTTGGCTGATGTCATAGAGGGGAGCCTAGAGAAATAGTGGCAGGGTGTTGCTGAGAACCAGGGACCACCAATAGATTGGGGATCGGCGTTATCTGAGCCTTCTTTCTCCTCAAAGGCCACGCTGCCTTGATCTGCTGCTGGGCATCGCTGTGTTCTGTGGCCGCAGGCTCCCAGGAAGGGCTTCCCTCTCTCATTTAGCACTGATGGAGACTCCAAGCAAGTTAGGGAGAACACTTTGCCTGATTTCTGGAGCAGGACTGGTGGTTTTAAGACCTTGGGAACCTATTGCTTTTGCCCCCCAAAGTCAACTTTCCCTCATTGAGGAACCCAAGAGTTAGGCCTGGTTGTTACAGGTGTTTCTAGGCTGGGTACGTGGGCAGAGCTGCCTGGGCAGTTAGAATGAGGTCTTTTGCTCCAGGGCCTCAGGTGCTAAGAAACAAGTCTAGTTTTCAGTTCTGCGGTTGTGCCCAGCCCCACCCTTTCTACTCCGCCTGGGGCCGGGGACACTGGCATGAGGCTTCCTGATTGTTATAAGGTTGTAAAATTGCCAGGTCTATGCTTTAATGTCTTGCCCTGGGCCCTTGTCAGGGTTTTCCAACCTCCCTGAGTGGGTGTTTGAGCAGTCCTGGGAGTTGAGCACACCTAGGAAGCTCCAGGGTCAAGCCTGTTCTAGGAATTCCTATCTCTTGGAGCATGAGGGCACTTCTAGGTGCCCCAGCTCTTTTTTTTTTTTTTTTTTGAGACAGAGTCTCACTCTGTTGCCATGGCTAGAGTGCCATGGCATCAGCCTAGCTCACAGCAACCTCAAACTTCTGGGCTCAAGTGATCCTGCTGCCTCAGCCTCCCGAGTAGCTTGGACTACAGGGATGCGCCACCAGGCCTGGCTAATTTTTTCTGTATATTTTTAGTTGTCCAGCTAATGTCTTTCTATTTATAGTGGAGACAGGGTCTCGCTCTTGCTCAGGCTGGTCTCGAACTCCTGAGCTCAAACGATGCGCCTGCCTCGGCCTCCCAGAGTGCTGGGATCGTAGGTGTGAGCCACTGCGCCTGGCCTGGTGCCCCAGCTCTTCTTCCTCAGGAATAGGCAAGGAGCTGGCAGACACAGTGGAGCCACTGCCCCCTCCAATCCTTCCTGTGCTCCCCCACGCAGGATATGCAGGAACCAGCCAGACACGCGCACTCGGGCGTGCCTCTCCCAGTGGCTGTGCGGCCTGCACAATGAGGTGAACCGCAAGCTGGGCAAGCCTGACTTCGACTGCTCGAAAGTGGATGAGCGCTGGCGTGATGGCTGGAAGGACGGCTCCTGTGACTAGAGAGTGGCAGCCAGAGCCCATGGGGCAGCCAGCCAGGGCCCATGGGGGTGGCCTGGCTGGACAGGAGCAGGGCACTCATTAAAGTGAACAGAGCCAGAGCCTGTCGTGTCTCAGTTGGGTGGTCACCAGGACACTGCCATGGGGTCCTGCCCCTCTCAGGTTTCGGGTAGAAGTGGAGGTGCCACTGCAGCACTGCAGGCACCCTGCTGGCCTCCTCCTCAGCCCAAGCCCTGTGGGACTGCAGGCGAGGGAGGTGGGAGCAGCCCAGGATGCCCCTCAGCATCCAGGGTGAGGCTTCTGCTCAGCCCACACCCTGGCACCCAGTTCCTCACACAAGAAGACAGCAGGCCTGGCTGGGCTGCCCTATGCCTGTCCCTTGAGGCCAGGCCATTGTCTTCCCACCCCTACAGTGGGGACACCTGCAGTGTCCGTGGCCCCAGTGGCTCTGTGCCGCCCACTTCAGGAATGAGGGCTGGGTGCTGAGCTCTCCACTCCGCTCAGTCTGTAAGGGAAGCCCAGGCAGGGTTCTTCCTTGATGGTCCACCAGCCATGCTGCCCACTCCCATGGGGCCTTCCACAGCTGTGCCAGGCCTGTCAACAGAGGCTTCATGGGGACAGCCTCCTCAGAGTTTGAGGCCAAAATAAAATGCTGGAGAAGTGACTGAGGACCTGGCTTCAGTGTGCTTTGTGCTGGGGCTCACAGCAAGGGACAGGCCTGCTCCTGCCCTTCTGTGTTCAGCTCTGCTTTCCCGTGTGGGCTTCTGGCTCTTTAGGAGGAGGGGGAGGTCCCCAGGTGGGAGCAGGCCAGAGTATTCCAGCAACGGTAAAGCAGCTGATAGGCTGAGGCACTGGGGGCCAGAGTAGCTGCTGGAGGTCAGAGACAAGGGGAGGTGACAGCACAGGGTCTGCAAGGCCCCAGCAAAGACATGGCTTTAACTCCACGCTCTTGGAGCATTTGGAGCCAGATATGCCAGGGAGCGATTTGACTTTTGGAAAGTCCTTCTGGCCGCTGAGCTGGGATGAAGCAGGTGAAGGTTAGGAAGCCAGGGTGGTCACCCATGTGCCAGCTGAGAGGAAGGCTCACCCCGGGGGAGAGGATGCTGGATCCCTTGAAGATAGAACCAGAGAATCCCCAGGTTGAGAAAGGAGCCAGAGGAGACTGTTGGGAGTTGCTCTGTGCATCAGAGATGGAGAAGACGGTGCAGCAGGTTTAGGGGTGACTTGGACCCAGCTTTTGGGCCTCCACAGATCTGCTCAATTCCACCTGCCTCTAGGCCTGGGAACCCAGCCGGAACAGCCCAGCCACAGTGTGTGTCCCAGGCCTGTGGGCATAAAGCTCTGGGCACCTCTGTCCACGTGTCTCAGCCTTTCCCTGGGAACAAGTCCACCCTGGCCGCCTCATGCAGAGGGAGCTGCTGTACTTCTACCTGATTGGTCCCGTGCGGTACTGGCTTCTGCAGGGGCTGCCCAAGGGGTCAGGTAGCATAAATGAGAAAGAAGTTGCTCCTCCCAGGAGCAATAAAAACCTCCTCCCAGGTTTTTATTTTGAAACAGAGTCTCTGTTGTCCAGGCTGGAATATCAGGCATCAGCCTAGCTCACAGCAACCTCAAATTCCTGGGCTCAAGGGATCCTCCTGCCTCAGCCTCCTAAGTAGCTGGGACTACAGGCATGTGCCACCATGCCCGACTAATTTTTTTCTATTTTTAGTAGAGATGGGGTCTGGCTCTTGCTCAGGCTGGTCTCAAACTCCTGAGCTCAAGCGATCCACCTGCCTCAGCCTCCCAGAGTACTAGGATTACCAGCATGAGCTACCGTGCCTGGCCTCTCTCTGCCCTCCTACGAGTACACCAGGAAGCGGCCAGGCTCTCCAGCGATGCTGTGGTTGGTAGGGTCGCACTGCTGTGTCTGCTGCTCTCCTCCCTGCCTTGCTCTCGTTTATCCACATCTTCACTGTTTCACCCCCTAATAAAACTTCACTTTGCCTCAAGCTGTATTCCAGGCCATCCAGGCCAAGCCAAGTGGAGCTCTAGTGCCAGGGAAGGTTCTGGCTCGAGCTGAGACTCCAGGGCTGACACATAGACCAAAGGAGCCAGCTTAGAGGAAGGAGAGCCCAGGATCACACCCTGGGCCCCTAAGGTTTGCAGGTCACAAAGTGGGCAAGAGGAAGGACCCAAGGATGACCTCGGAATTGTATCCTGGAGGGAGGGAATGGTGGTATCTAAAACTTGCCCCTAGGATTGGGAGTGGAAGTCACTGGCAACCGTGCATTTGGGTGGAGTGGTGGGAGCTTGGTCACCTGGGTTTCAGAGGGGTGGGAGGAGATGTAGTGGGAGCAGAATGACCACACAGAGTTTGCTGCTGAAGGGAGCAGTGTGTGGGGTAGCTGGAGGGGGGGTGGGGTCGAGAAGGGTATTTGGTTTTTTTCTGGAAGAAAGTGCAGCATGTTTGGGTACTGATGTGAATGATCAAATGAAAGAGGCAGGCCAGGCGTGGTGGCTCACACCTGCAATCCTACCTCTCTTGGAGGCTGAGGCGGGCGGATTGCTCAAGGTCAGGAGTTCAAAACCAGCCTGAGCAAGAGCGAGACCCCGTCTCTACTATAAATAGAAAGAAATTAATTGGCCAACTAATATATATAGAAAAAATTAGCCGGGCATGGTGGCGCATGCCTGTAGTCCCAGTTGCTTGGGAGGCTGAGGCAGCAGGATTGCTTGAGCCCAGGAGTTTGAGGTTGCTGTGAGCTAGGCTGACGCCACGGCACTCACTCTAGCCTGGGCAACAAAGCGAGACTCTGTCTCAAAAAAAGAAAAAAAAGTGAAAGGGGCAGAGGGTGACACACAGAGGGGACGGACTGGACGCACAGCATAATGGACTGGACGAAACACAGTGGGCAGCACCTGACTGTCCCCGTGCCTAGCTGGGGCAGGTGCCACCATCTGTCCACACGGTTGGTACAGCAGGGACGTGGGTTCGAATTCCAGCTCTTTGCTTTCTGTGGTCAAGGAACTCAACTGACCTGCTTATTTGCCCATCTGAAGAACGGGGGCTTAGAAGCTGCGAGTTGTGTTGAAGCACAGCCCCCCTCCGCAGGAAAGCTCTTGGCACTCCAAATCTGCAACAAAGGCAGACTTTTCTCAGAGCGCTAGACAAGCGCAGGAGTCACCTGAACTCCTGCCAGGCTGGCCTGAAAGGAGGGTGAGGGAAGGCACCCAGCGTCACCCAGGGTGGGGTCTAGCAGGGGCACAGGCAGCCGGGCCCGCTCCCTGGAGGGCAGGGCCCTGCTCAGAGGGGCGCAGGCGCGTCCCGCCGCCCTCCCGGCTTCGGCGGAGGCTGAGCCCAGGCCCTGCCGGCTTGGCCCTGGCGGCAGGTCCGGAGCGCGGTCTCCGTCCGGAGCGCGCAGGTGCGGGCGGGGGACGGAGGCGGGCTGGCGGAGGGAGAGGAGGGCTCCGGCCCCGCACGCGTGGACCGGCGGGGGGGGGCGGCTCGGCCCCGCCCCGCGCGCCCCCGCCGCGGCCGGCGCGCGCTCCCGGGACGCGGCTGCAGCTGCAGCATCCTTCCCACCCGCGGCAGCAGCAGCGGACCCGGGCGGCCTCGGGCGGGGCCGGCCGGTCGGACAGACGGACACAGGGTGCCGCGGCGCGCGTCCCGCCCGGGCCGGCCATGGAGGGTGCCTCGTTCGGCGCGGGCCGCGCGGGGGCCGCCCTGGACCCCGTCAGCTTCGCGCGGCGCCCCCAGACCCTGCTGCGGGTCGCGTCCTGGGTGAGTGGCCCCTGCCCAGGTCGCGGCTTCGGCTCCGGACCCCGCCTCGCCCAGTGGCCCTCTTGCCCTCCCCCGCCCCCTGCCCCTCGCCCCTGGGCCTCATCCTCACCTCGCCGGCCCCTCCCCCGCCGGCCGCAGGTTGGGGTGACGTCACCCAGCTGGGCGCGCCCACCTGCGGGCGGGGGAGAGACCCCCGGCCAAGGAGAGGGACCTTGAGAGGTCACCGCCAGTCGCCCCCTACCTCCCAATTCCTGTTTAGAGCTAACTCCAAGCCCCCTCCTCGGCCCTCGCTCCGCTTCCCCCGTTCGCGTGACCTGGAAGCGGGCACCGGGTGGGGACAGGATTCGCGGCGGGGGGGGGGCCGAGGAGGGGCTACGGCAACCGAGAGAGACGGCGCGGAGCCTCGCCCCTTCCCCCGCACACCCCCTCCAGGTTCCTGAAGGAACTGGTCCGTCCCCGCCCCCCCTCCAGGCCAGCTGTGAGTTGAGGGAGGAGGGGCTCGGGCTGGGAGGCTTCCTGGAGGAGGCGGGAGGGGCAGGTCCGGGGCATCCCTAGGACTGGAGCCTTGCCCCTCCTTCCTGCCCGGGACGGTGACGAGTTCTGGGTTTGTCCAGCCGCTCAAGCTGCCGCGTCCGCACCCCCACGCCGGTCTTTGAGAGGCTTGCCACGGTGGGGCGGAGGGCCGCCGCCTCCCCGCGCAGTGACTCTGACCCGACCAGGAGGCAGGAGCCCTGCGTTCTGGTCCTAGCTCATGCCCAGACTTGTGGCCCACTCTTGGGGGCCATGCCCATGCCCTGGCTTCCCCCCGACTCTTGTATCTCGGAGCTGGGTCGGGGAAAGAGCTAAAGGAAGAAGTTGAGGCTGGAGGTCTTGCCTTGGCAACAGAGGGCTGCCCAGAGCTGAAAGAGCAGCGTCTGGCTAAAATGACCGTGGTCCACCTCGTACCTGCTGCCGGGACTGGTGAGCAGAGGCACTGAGGTGTGACGGAACCCCAGAGCTCCATGGTGTCTTGTTCGAGCTCGAACACTTAGGGCGACATTAGTAATTCATCACAGTCACGCGGGGGTCATCACCCCTCGGATGTCCACCAAGTGCGGGAAGCCGCGGGGCCATTTCTCCATCCCGGCACTCCGAGAGTGTGCCCGTTACCCGTTTGGCTAGAAGACGCGCGCGCTGCACGCGGCCTGGCAGCAGCTCCGGCACTTGCCCCGCTGCAAGCGCGCGCCCACCTCCCCCTGCCCCGCGGGCTCCAGCCTGGGCGTCACCGGCCCAGCTGAAGGCCCCTGCTCCACACTCTCGAGTGGCTCTGGGGGGCACCGCGGGCCCCACGCGGGGCGGATTCAACCCCACCCGGTTGAATCTCAGCCTCGGCTATCAACCGCGCGATGCTGGACAGGTCACTCCACCTCTTGAGGCCCCAATGTCTCCATTTATAAAGGGGACAAGAACAGTGGCGGCCGCGCGGGGTTTGGGAGGGTCCCCTGGGCACACGGAGCGGTTTTAGCGCAGGGCCTCGGCATGGTAGATGCTCAGTGAACGGTTGGTCTGTCCGTAGCTGCTCAGTGCGCCAGGGCTGGGAAAGGAAGGGTTGCGGCAGGCACAGGCCCGGGACGGGGCACTCGGGGTGGGCGACAGAGACCTCGGGTCTGGGCGGCAGGGGCCCGCAGGCGCTGAGCGCCCCCGCCGCCGCAGGTGTTCTCCATCGCCGTCTTCGGGCCCATAATCAACGAGGGCTACGTGAACGCCGACAGCGGCCCCGAGCTGCGCTGCGTCTTCAACGGGAACGCGGGCGCCTGCCGCTTCGGCGTCGCGCTCGGCCTGGGGGCCTTCCTGGCCTGCGCCGCCTTCCTGCTGCTCGACCTGCGCTTCCAGCAGATCAGCAGCGTCCGCGACCGCCGGCGCGCCGTGCTGCTCGACCTGGGCTTCTCAGGTGCGCGGGGCGGGGCTTCCCGGCGGGCGGGGCCGGCTGGGGGCGGGGCTCTCGCAGGTGCGCGGGGCGGGGCGGGGCTGGCTGGGGGCGGGGCTCTCGCAGGTGCGCGGGGCGGGACCCCTCGGGCCGCACCTGCGCGTTGAGCGGCGGAGCGGGCGTGGCGCTGCCCAGAGGCGGCTCGACTCCGGGTGCGGTTCGGGCAAGGCGGTGCGGGGTGCCCGCGTGGAGCGCCGCCCCGACCCGCGCCCGCCGCCCCCAGGGCTCTGGTCCTTCCTGTGGTTCGTGGGTTTCTGCTTCCTCGCCAACCAGTGGCAGCGCACGGCGCCCGGGCCCGGCACGGCGCAGGCGGGGGACGCGGCGCGGGCCGCCATCGCCTTCAGCTTCTTCTCGGTCCTCAGCTGGGTGAGTGCGCGGCGGCGGCGGCGGCGGCGGGCGGCGGGCGGCGCACTCGGCCCTGGCTGACCCCGAGTCCCCGTCCAGGTGGCGCTCACCGTGAAGGCCCTGCAGCGGTTCCGCCTGGGCACCGACATGTCACTCTTCGCCACCGAACAGCTGAGCGCTGGGGCGGGCCAGGCGTACCCTGGCTACCCGGTGGGGAGCGGCGTGGAGGGCACCGAGACCTACCAGAGCCCGCCCTTCACCGAGACCCTGGACACCAGCCCCAAAGGGTACCAGGTGCCCGCCTACTAGTGGCCGGCAGGCCCAGACCAGGGCTCCAAGGCCACTCCACCAACGCAGGCCCCAAGGCCTCCTGGGGCCTCCCTTGGGTCCTTCCTGTCCAGCACCAGGGACAGAGGGGGTGGCCACTGTGGGCTGTCCAGCACCAAGAGGGGCTAGTCCCTCCAGTGCCTGGGCTGTCCCCCTGCAAGGCCCCTCAGTCCCCTCAGCACCTGGACCCAGGACTGAGGTCCTGAGGAGGGGACAGCACAGCCCAGGGCATGTGTCCCCCAGCCAGAGTGGACTGGCCTGAGGGTGGCATTCCCTTCAATGGCCAGAAACCTGGGGCTCACCTGTCCACTCCGGGGTCAAGGGTCCAGCTGCCCCTATGACCAGGTTCAGGGACTGCTGAGGACCAGGTACAAGGACACCCCTCACCGAGGGTGGGGATCCTGGCTACTGCTCCCCATCCCATGTCCCCATGGGTAGTGACTATCCTTGGTCCTGTCGTGATGGTTCGTCCCGTCTAGACCCTCCCTCCATTTCCCCTCGCAGGCTCGGTAGAGCAGCCCGGCCCTGTCGATGTTGTGATTGTGGTCAAGTCTTCAGGTTCCGCCTCCTAGTGCCCTACAAGCTGCCCCACCGTCTGTGGCCCAGCCCCAGGCCCTGCCTGCCTTTGCCCAGGCCCAGGTGGTGGTGGTTCTGGCCAGGAAGGCACAAGATAGTTATGGGCCTGGGCATCAGCCCTGTCCCAGCCCTTCGGTGAGAACTTGCCCGAGGAGGGAACAGGACACCTGGGTGCCAGGCACAACAAGCCCCTCACCGGGAGAGAGGCCGAGAGGTTCCATCTGCCCACTGTGTCCTGGACACGTCCATTCTGTGCTGTTCCCTTTACCTGGCTTCCTGGACCAGCCCTGCCCTCCCCACCACACCCCTGTTTTACGGCCCAACCCCAGGCGGGGGTCCCTCTGCGTAGCTGACGACTCATGCATTGCTCAAAGCTGGCTTTTCACATTAAGTCGATACCAAACGTGGTTGCTGCATTTCATCTTAAGACAGATGCCTCCCTCTGGAGTTGCAGTTGAGTGACAACCCTGTACATTGTAGCATAGACCAATTCTGTGTGGATATTTAAGTGAACATGTTTACAATTTTTGTATATATAGATCTCTCCCTCCCTATTCTGAAAGAGCAATCGGTGATTGTGTATTTCAGTGTCCGATGTTCCAACTGCAACTTCTTTACAATAAAGACTGTAAACAAGTTGACTGTGACCTGGATGCTCCTAGAATCATTTCTCCCTCTGCCCCAGGGTTGGGATCCCACAGGCACCAGGGGCCAGAACCCAGGAGGGGCCTGGGAGGTGGAGGCCAGGCTGACCCCCACTCTAGGTTCTGGGGGCCCCAGGTCCATGGGCGCCCACTCAGAGCAGGCTTTCTGAAATGCTGGGGAGGCTCCCACCTCGTGTATCCTTTCTTGTAATACTGTGTTTCCCCGAAAATAAGCCCTACCCATAAAATAAGCCCTAGCAGGATTTCTAAGCATTTGCGCAATAGAAGCCCTGCCCCAGAAGTAAGACCTAGTGATGGGCGTGGATACGCACCGCATCTGCACAACCCACGCATTTCGTCGTGGAGCAGTCAAGAAGACGAGCAGCCCTTCTCATCTGCCCCATCATGACAGCTACTATCCCAGAGGTGACCAGAAAGGTGCAGGCAGCCCCACCAACAAGGGTTGGCTCCCCCTGTCAGGTCCCTGCCATCCTGTGCGTGCTGCAAGCTGAGGCTTTGAGGGGAAAATAACACATCCCCTGAAAATAAGCCCTAGGGTGTCTTCTTGAGGAAAAATAAATATAGGACCCTGTCTTATTTTCGGGGAAACATGGTAGCAGGAGTACTTCACAGATAGAGTCCTCTTCTTTTTTTTTTTAAGACAAATACAGAGTCTCACTCTGTAGCCTGGGCTAGAGTGCCGTGGCATCAGCCTAGCTCACACCAACCACAAACTCCTGGGCTCAAATGATCCTTCTGCCTTGGCCTCCCGAGTAGCTGGGACTACAGGCACGTGCCACCATGCCCGGCTAGTTTTTTCTATTTTTAGTTGTTTGGCTAATTTTATTTCTATTTGTAGTAGAGAGGGCGTCTTGCTCTTGCTCAGGCTGGTCTCGAACTCCTGAGCTCAAGCAATCCTCCTGGAATGCTAGGGTTACAGGCGTGAGCCACCACGCCCAGCCAGAGTCCTAGGCTGGGCGCGGTGGCTCACGCCTGTAATCCTAGCACTCTGGGAGGCCGAGGCAGGCAGATTGCTCCAGATCAGGAGTTCGAAACCAGCCTGAGCAAGAGAGAGACCCTGTCTCTACTATAAATAGAAAGAAATTAATTGGCCAACTAATATATATACAAAAAATTAGCTGGGCATGGTGGCGCGTGCCTATAGTCCCAGCTACTCCGGAGGCTGAGGCAGGAGGATTGCTTGAGCCCAGGAGTTTGAGGTTGCTGTGAGCTAGGCTGAGGCCACGGCACTCACTCTAGCCTGGGCAACAAAGTGAGACTCTGTCTCAAAAAAAATAAAAATAAATTA
>VSMD01108184.1:0-62609 GCA_008750895.1 Mirza zaza | reverse complement strand
CTCACGCCTGTAATCCTAGCTCTCTGGGAGGCCGAGGTGGGCGGATCGTTTGAGCTCAGGAGTTCGAGACCAGCCTGAGCAAGAGCGAGACCCCATCTCTACTATAAATAGAAAGAAATTAATTGGCCAACTAATATATATAGAAAAAAAATTAGCCGGGCATGGTGGCGCATGCCTGTAGTCCCAGCTACTTGGGAGGCTGAGGCAGCAGGATTGCTTGAGCCCAGGAGTTTGAGGTTGCTGTGAGCTAGGCTAACGCCACGGCACTCACTCTAGCCTGGGCAATGAAGTGAGACTCTGTCTCAAAAAAAAAAAAAAAAAAAAAAAAAAAGAAAAGAGGTCATTGGAGCTATTTCCAAATCCTGTATGTGCCCGGGTGGAATGAGGGCCTCTTTCCTGCTGCCCCTGGGAAGGCTGTCCTGGGGGAAATAACTTGCCAAGAGCCTGGGACGCTGAGATGCCATTTCCAAGGAGAGAGGAGATGACACTGGTGGGTTTGAAAAGTCGTGCTTTCCTGGTCCTTGTCCCCTGCCTTCAAGGATCAGGTCCCAGGAAAGAAACTGCGGATCCAAAACGTTCCCACCAGGAACGCTAGCTGCTCACCGGTGTAGGCTGCAGAAGAAATAGAGAGTTGTGTGTGAGTGGGTGCACATGTGTGTTTAACAGCAAACATCCCACTTTGAAACGAGTCAAATCAGAAATGTCAGTTAAGCTAACTGAAAAATAGTCATTATGGTTGAGGTGGCATCATACCCATCTTTAATTTACCTGCTGAATTTAGAGCTAGCTCATTCATCCTCATCCATCCCGCTCTGCACGTGAGATTCAACAGAACAAGGCCAATCACTAAGGGCTTGGTACTTGGAGCTACCAGTAAGGCCACCACGACAGAGAGGTACCCTTGAGAAGGTGAAGCAAGTGGACATTGGCCACAGGCAGAGACCAGGACATGCCTTCTGCCAACCTCAGGCACTGGACCCTGGGCCGCTGTTCACTGTTAGCTGGGTCCCCTCCCACAGACCCAGCTTGGGAAGAGCTGGAACCTGACCCCAGGCTGGCCCAGCAGAAGAGCCCCAAAGCCAGAGCTTGTCTGAACAGCCCATGCTCGTCTAGACGTGCAAGTATTTTAATGCTCTTTCGACTTCTCAATTAACCATTTCATTTGCTTCCGGAGTCTCCTCCCTTTCCGTATTTCTGGCTTTGGGAATCTTAGACAAAATTCTGTCATGCAGAAACAATAGGGTGGTCCTTGAGTGAATTCCCCAGAGTCCCCTCAATTCAAAAGTCATGAAAGGAAGTCCACAATGAAGAAAAGGTCCATGTTAGCTTAACAGCTACGTCTGATAGGAGCTTTGGCAAGGTTGGGGCAGTTGGGACTCTGACAAAATATAACCTCATCCTTACAATCTTTTATTCAGCTGTTTATAAACACCTCATTAGAATTTCCAATTCCTAAATCATACCTAATGGGGGCAATGCATACTATCTGGGTGCTTATAACTTTGACGCAAGCAATACAAAAGCAATCCATGTAACCAAAACATTTGTACCCCTGTAATATTCTGAAATTAAAAAAAAAAACAGGAAGAAAAAGAATTGCCAATTCTTGGTCACAATATTTGATAACATATTTGCTGTTATATTATGTACTGCAGTCATTTGGATCATGTATCTAAATTGCGTGAGAAAGATGAGGGTGGAGAGGGAGAGTGTTAACATGCAAGGGCTTCCTGTGTAACAGGGTATTTAAAATATGATCATTCCATTATCCCAGCAAGTCTATGGGTTATATTATCCCCATTTCTCAGCTTGGAAAACTGAGCCTGAGAGAGGTCAAATGAACAATCCAAGGACAAGTTAACTATTTAGGGCAGAACGACTGTCTGCCTCCTGAGTGCATGTTCTTCCCGCCATACTATATTGCTTCATTCATTCAGGGCAATCTTTTTCCCACCCACTGCATATGTCAAGGTTCAGTGCTGCATTTATAGGTGCATCCTTCACTCAACGATAGAAAAGCATTCTAGTGTTATTAGCTGTAAGGAAAAATGATGGAGAGTTCATCTGTTTTCCCTTTGGTGTAAATTATAAATTTGGAGGTATGTTTCTATGAGAGAGAAAGAGATCTCACTATAGGTTAAAATGAAAATTGAGTGTCAGTCAAATAACAGAACTGGGTATCAATGGTATGCCACTTACTGGAATTCTGTAGAACATTATCAAATTTTAGAGAATTTCTTTACCTCCGGAATTTTTTCTAAAACCCCAGGTATTCTGTGACTTGACACTTCAGCTCCTGAACTTAACTTCCCCCATGATCTGTTCCTATTTTGAAAGTGGTTAAAAGTTTGGGCTTTGGACCCAAAGTGTGTGGGTCTGAACCGTGGCCGCACTGCATGTTAGCTGCGTGCCTCAGTTTCCACATCTGTAAAATGAGGACAAGAAAAAATGAGAGTTCTAGAATTGCTAGAAAGAGTAAAATCATTTATGTAAATCATCGTGAAAATATCCAGCACGTACGTCGTCAGTAGTCAATACACGTTGGTAGCTATTATAATCTGGCATTTACAATCGCTGGCAGAATTAGATATCAGGATGACACTTTATATTTGGCGACTGGATAGCTCCTTAAATTGGGTGAGTGAATTTATTTGTTCCTTTGCCGGCTTACAGAAAATGAGGGTCACCACCATCTCTGTGCAGTGAAGGTTTGGGGACTGCCTGCCCAGATGGTCTCTGTGTGCACCTGTCTGCCTTCCCCACTATGGCCGAAGCACGTCTGCCACACCAGCAGTGTTGGGGAGGAGGGTCTGGGAATCATGGTCCTTGTTTACTTGGATGCTTATAATAGCTAATCTTGTGTCAAAGCCCACAATTAGGCCCATCTGACTCTGCCCTCATTGCTGTCATCTGCATGCTCCTCCCCACGTGTCTTGAAGGCTATGTCTACACCTCATCCAGTCTTGCAAAATCTCAGGTTCACAAAGAACCTTTACATTTGGCTTTGTCTAGTCACATGTAAGTCCAAATGCTGCAGGAATCCTGTAAGCATTTTTAATTCAAATTTCATTTTAATGTATATTTAATGAGTAAAGGTCAGTTAAACGAACAATATGCAACTTAAACATGACATATACCAAATCTTGGCCGCCAGTACATTAATTTGTAGTACCAGCACACTTTTGTGCAGCTCTCAGAACTCTTCTAGTAGAGTTATATGTCAGAACTGTTTTTAAGTGGTTTTTTTCATTTGTTTGATTGGTTGACTTTTTTTTTTTTTTTTTGACAATGTCATGCTATGTTGTCCAGGCTTCATTGCAGTGGCTATTCACAGGTTTGACCATAGTGCACTATAGCCTCAAACTCCCAGCCTCAAGTGATCCTCCCACCTCAGCCTCCCAAGTAACTAGGACTACAGGAGCATGGACACAAATCATCGATGATGAATTTTGCATCTTTGCACTGATTTTTAAATTTCAAAACATTATTTGTACCCCCTTTTACATGGATAGCTTTTATAATGCTTAAGTCAGGGTCACGAGTGTGCCCATCATCACCTAATAGTGCTCATTGTACCTGTTAGGTAGGTTTTTACCCCTTTCTTCCTCCCTCCCCCCACTTCTTGATTTCCAATGACTTTTACTTCTCTCTGCGCCCATGTCACACTGATTTTTTTTTAAAGATAAATTCATGCCTGAGCATCTATATCTGTAGAATTATATGGTTTTACAGCACAGGGACATAGCCTCATGTTCAATTAAGAGTTAGGCAAGGAGAAGCTGCTTGACTTTCATCACAGCTTAATGGTCGGTTATACAATTATAACAGAATGTATAACTCATCAGAGTCATGATAATGTCACACATCCAAATAGCGTTGGCACTTATTGTAAGCTTTGCCTCTTTTTTTGCCTAACTTTTGAATATATGATAAGAGGCACAACCTGCTGTTACAAAATGTAAGAGATTTGACTTCCAAGCTCAATTTTCCAACTACTCCCTTTTCAAGCTTCTGCATCGGTTTAATTGAAGAATTATCCTGAGATTGCCAGATGAGCTACAGCAGACTGATATTTGCAACTGCTTCTCGGCATGAATCAGGATTTTTTCCCAGCACTCTGCGAGCAAAAGAAAATAGCGGAATAAATTATATTCTAAGTCTTCCAGTAGCCTTGATTTCAGAAGTTTTATCATGTTTATCAAAACAATCTCACAGTTCTCAGTCTCAGAGGGATTCTTTTTATTATACATAAAAATAAATGTTGGCTGGGCATGGTGGCTTATACCTGTAATCCCAGGGAGGCCAAGGTAGAAAGATGATTTGAGGCCTGGAGTTTGATAGCAGCCTGAGCAACATAGCAGGACTCAGTTCTCTATGTATAACTCATCAGAGTTATACATGTATATACTCATCAAAAAAAATTTTGTAAAAGATGAGTGTGCACCTGTAGTCCCAGCTACTTAAGAGGCTAAGGTAAGAGGATCACTTGAGCCCAAGAGTTCAAGACTGCAGTGAGCTATGATCGCACCACTGCACTCCAGCCTGGGCAACAAAGCAAGACCCTGTCTCTTAAAAAATAAATAAATAAAAATAATAAAATAAGTGTTTTGCATTAAGCCTTATAATACCAATGTACACTATTAAAAAGCCACATCAGTCTATTTTGTATATTGGGGTCTCATGTGAACTTTTTATTCAATAAAGGGACATATTTTTTTTTTTTTGAAGCTTTGAACACCATTTCTAAGACTCCCTTTTGAACAGTGATTGAATCTCTTCCTTGCCTTCCGCTTTCTCATCCAATATTCATTGGCCACCTACCATGCCAGGCTCTATATACTAGGTTCTTGGAACGCAGCAGGGAACAAGCTAGCGATGGTCCCTGTTCTCGTGGGATTTACATCCTACTGGAAGAGATGCGATCGATAAGGAGACAGATAAACAAACAAGACAGTTGCAGATAAGTGCAATGAAGAAAATAAAGCACGATGAGAGAGTAACCACATTAGTATGTACATGGACAGAGGAGCGAGGGCCCCTTTGTTTTTCTCTGTTGAACACCTTTTGGATACAATGCCTTCCGGGCAGCCCAGTCCGTGGTCAGAGAGCTCAGCTCCGGCTGCCACAAACATCGTCCTTTCATCAAATTAAAATCTGTCTCCCTGGAATCCCACTGATCTGTTCTGGTTCTCCCCTGCGGGGCCTCTCCAAACGGATCTAATTCATCTTCAACACGACAGCCCGCCGTGTCTCAGAACGCGGCGAGTGGCTCTCACGGGCATCTCTCTTCCCGTCTGAATGTCCCAGCGCTTCTCTCTCCCGCCAGTTTGTCAGCGTCCCTTTACAGAGGCAATGCCCAGGCCTGATGTCACTCTACATATGACAGTCACCTCCTCCTTCATTCTCCGTTTCTCCGCTCCCAGGTGTGTCTCAACTTTGTCGTCAGGTTCCACATGCCCTGGCCTCCTTTGTGACTTGAAGTCCAGCAAATCGCCCCAGATTTGTCTCAGGTGCAACGCCAACAACACGGCTCCACATCTCCCGGACGTTTGCAGGTGAATGTTTAAACTCAGTGCAGGATGCTGCAACATCTTCTCAGTTATTCCCTGAGATGATGGCTAGAACATGAGTAGCGACCACTCAGACAGCTGATGGCCTCCTCTCTCTGGGGCGTCCGCCCCTTCAGGTGGCCCCGGGAGTATGGTCAATGCTCCTCATGCTGCCCAGACCCTCCCTGGGGACGGCTTGTTCCCAATGCCTGCTTCTTGCTGCGTAAAGTGACATTTCCTTTGATTGGTTTCAAAATGGGCCCTTTTAGCATCAAACAGAGCCCAGCAGTCCAGATATTCTGCATCTGGGATGTGTACTCATTGTAATGCAGCAGCCTGGGCACACCTGTGCCCAGCTGCCTTTCCTCAGGTGGCTAACAGCCTCCAGCACTTTAGGCTGAAAGCCTGGCTTTCAGACTTTAATTGAAGAAAAAATAGCAAAAGGTGCATTTAAGCGGTCCCAGCCTCCCACTGGCCTTTTCACTTCTTCACAGCCTTTCCCCAAACGGCCGGCCATTCTGAGGGCAGAAACCTCTCGAGCCTGAATCCACACCTTCCCCCACTTGCCGGAGAATTTTCTGTCTGTCACATCTGCTTCTGTATTTACAGTTGTCGTCTACACCTCGCCTGTGAACAGGACTATGTCTCGCCAGTTGAGTCTTTCTTTGCAAGTATCTCCCCTGTCCAAATGGGCTCTGGGTCCCTGAAAATTAAGAAATCTTCCACCTACTATAACGTCTGGCTCTTGCCCTCTGGAGCCCTCAAACTTGTATACTTATCCGTCAGAGTAGCCATGCGTCTTCATGACAGACTAAGATGCTCCAGTTTTGTTAATGTGCCCTCAAAAGAAACCATTCTGTTCTTTCAACAAAAAAATCTTGGCTTTCTCTCTCTCTCTCACTCTGTGTGTGTGTGTGTGTGTGTGTGTGTGTGTGTGTGTGTGTAAATATATGTGTGTCCAGGTACCTGACACAATATTCTACCTAGATCTGAATTCACATTCTGGGTCTTTATTTAAAGCATCCCCTTATTTCTGACAACACAGGACCATGGATTTCTGGCCTATAGTATTGAACAAAAGCTTGCTTCAAAACCAACTGATAGGTGCCAACTCTCCTTCTCTGTTTCCCACTCGGCCACCCTGGGAGCCACCTTTAGACATGAAAATATGCCCATGTCATGGCCCCTTCTGAAACCTTTTATTAACGGCTTAAAGGTTTCAGGATAAACTCCAAACGTCTTAACTTAGCACTAAAGGTCCATCACAAGCTAGACAATCTGCTACTTGTCTACTTACAATCTTTCTTTTGGACATTCAGTTATTTCTAGAGCACGCTGTGCTGTATACAATGTCACGCCTTGACATAAGGTGTTCCCTGTGCCTGAAATGTCTTTGCTTCTTTCTTCATTTTTGTTAAAACCTCAGTTGAGATTCACTTCAAATAGCACGTCCCTAAAAATCTTTCCATGAGTCCCCATGCCAGGAACCCCCTACACTGGGCCTCCCTAACACCCCTGTGTGGCTGCCCAGCCAGACCACACCACACTGTGATAAAGGCACTCCTCTCACTAGAGGACAGCAGCTGTGTCATATTTGCTTTTATATTTCTAGTGCCCAAACTGAGGAGTTGGCACAGAGCAAGTGTATCAGCCAGGAACTAGTCAGAAAAACCACACTAGGTATATCATCAGAAGGAATTTAATATAGGATAATGTTCATATAGGTGTTGAAGGGCTGAAAGAGAAAAACGGAGCATACTGATATAACCCAGATGTGATAAATGCAGGAACTAGAAACCTACCCTACAGCTAGGAGAGCAAGGGAAGAGGCAGAGCATCAGAACCTAGAATGTCAGAAGAGGAGGCCCCCAGAGCTGCCCAGGGAGAGCAACAAGGCTGCGGCTGGAGTACTAAAAGGAGCTGCAGGCTGGAACTGCTGCTGCTGCTGGATTGTACCTGTCACTAACTAGGGTAGCAATGACAGGAACAGTAAGCAAAACAGGAATAGGCCAGCCCCTTATCCCTGCTTCCAATCTTTCTATTGTCAGCTATTTGCAGAACCTCACAGCAAGCCAGCTGGAATAACTAACTGTCCTGGTTTACCTGAGACTAAGGGGTTTCCTGGGACATGGGGCTTTCAGTGCCAAAATGAGGGACAGTTTGGGGCAAACTGGGACAATTGGTCATTCTAAAGCCAGCAAGCAAAGGAGAAATGTGGTTTGCAGAGTCCCCAGCCCCAGAATTACATATCAGAGTACAGAAGTGTGGGTCTGTGGCTGAGAGACAATAAGTAAATGACTGCCACCATGGGTGATCAGTTAGTGTTGCTTGAATTAATTAATGCATTGTCTGGATGGTTGGAGGAGTGCTAGGAACTGTGAGACTCTGAGTGTTAGGAATGTGATAGCCAGTCTGTCATGTAAAGCCTTGAGCCAATGTTTTTGGGTACTCAGCTATTACACCAAGTCTCCTAAGCATCTGTTTTCTGTTGGTAGCTCTGTTTGGACCTATTATTTTGATTGCCTCTGGAACATTTTGTAGGTTCCTCCTGAATTCAGATACTCTTTGTTGCTCCCTAGAATCTGAAGGAAGACAAGCACCAAAATCCTTAGGCACATATTAGGGCACATATACAGAATCAACTGTGTCTTGCTCTGTAAAGTATGGCTAATGGCCTGGCAGCATTGGCATCACCTGAAAGCTTGTTAGAAATGCAGGCTCCCGGGGCTCTGCCTCGCACCTGCAGAATTAAACTGCAGAGTTCCCCAGGTGGTTTGTATGCACATTGAAATCTGAGAATCCTTGGTCTTCAGTAGACGTTTTCAACCTTGGCTACTCTTTGGCATGACTTGCGGTGCTTTAATGACATTCTGATATCTGGTAGACCTCAGAAACTCTATGTCATTTGGTTGGTTTGGGGGAGACACTGATATTTTTAAAGCTCCCCAGGTGATTTTAATGGACAGCCAGAATGGCAGACCATTGATCCAGAGCGTGTATGAGATCATAAAGCGACATGCTGTTAGTTATCCAATTATCTAACTATCGCTGTGTACAGAGGCACACAAATGAAATAACTCAGACTCAAAGTTTCCCAGTTCTGCAGCAATTTCGTGATATTTCAGAGACTACAGCTGAGGTCTCCTGACTCCAATTCAAGTCCTATCGCATAACTACCATTGCATCACTATTGACGTTTTTCATTATTTATTTATGAGAAGACACTTTAAGAATGCAGCATCGGGTATTTGATCAAGTCTTGAGGATTGTACTGAATAACTAGGCAAACTATCCAGGGGTAAAGAAGATGATTGGGGTGAAGCTCTGAGTGCAGAAACTCAGCTGGGCATTCACTCAGGCAGGGCCAAGGCTTTTGAACACTGGAGGATGTTTAGTGTTTGCTCCAATCTCTTTGCCTTCTTAAAGAGCCCAACAGCTGAAGTAGTCCCTTCTACTTCCTATCATTGCAACCCAACTCAGTTTAATCCAATTATCATTTATTAAGCATCTGTGTGCAAGTCCCTATAAAGGTATAGACATAAAGCCACTTACCTGAAGAAGTTTCTACTCTGATTAGGAAAAGAAGACAAATACATAATTACATAAACATAGGACTGCTACTTCAAATTCTCTAGTAGAGTCAAGCGGCAATAGAAGCAAAGAGCATATATGCTAAATTCCATTAGATAAGAACAGATAGATCAATATGGGGTTTAAAGGGAGGTTTGCCGCATCCAAGCAGATGGGCTACCAAATGATTTTGGGGGAGTCTTGAGAAGAGGTCAGATTTTCATGTGAATAGATGCCAGGTAGATGTCTATGGCCATTTCACCCTGAACGTGCCCGATCTTGTCTGGTCTCGGAAGCTAAGCAGGGTTGGGCCTGGTTATGACTTGGATGGGAGGTGGTGGATAGAGTAATTGAGAAAGAAGAGAACAGCATAAACAAAGACCTGAAGGTAGAAGAGCTTGGATAATGTTGGTGAAAAATAGAAGATGAGACAGGAGAGGGTAGGTGGGAGGCCATATTTTGGAGGAGGGCAGAAGTTAGAATGTAGTTAGTTAAACAGGGTGAATGGTAAAGGTGAATCACTAAAGAGTTTTGAACAGATTTAAGCCCTGTAGAAGGTGAATTATGGTGTACAGAGCAAGATTGGAGGCAGGCAATAGACCACTATGCCAACAATCCAGACAAAAGTAAGGTGATCCTGAAGTGGAATGGCATTTTGCAGGAAGGAAAAAAGGGTATAATATGAGAGGCATTGGATCTAGATCTTCATTAGCACATTTAGGAGAACATTTATGGGATAAGTAGACATTGTGTTTACATTGATTAATTGAAAGTACACTTCCCTGGAGCTAAATTACAGTGAACACTATTAAATCACAATTAAGGTCTGTCTGGATATCTACACCTTTATGGATTGTTAGGACTGGCTCAATTTAGGGGACAGCAATATTTTAAAAATTTCTCATCATTTGCAAAAGTAACTGTAAAAAGAGGCTCAGGGCCAACCTAAGGCCACAGGTTAAGCAAGACCTCAAATCCTTAGCCTTTCGGGACTGCTCCAGCCACCAAGAAGCCATGGCAGGCATTCGAGATCTAGGGCAGCAGCTCTTGCCACCACCTTGGGGTTAGACCCAGGACAGGTGGAAACTAATCCAACTGAAGACTTAACATCACATGCCAGGGAAGGGCCCAGAAAGCCCAGAAATCCACACTAGGCTAAAGCCCATTGACCTTTCAGTTCTGGGAATCAGTGTAGAGCAGTGGTCCCCAACCTTTCTGGCACCAGGGACCGGTTTCATGGAAGACAGTATTTCCACGTACAGGGGGGAAGGGTTTACAGTAGGGTTTATGCTCCTATGAGAATTTAATGCCACCACTGATCGGACAGCAGGCAGAGCTCAGGCAGTGATGCCCGGATGAGGACTGGCTGTAAATACAGATGAAGCCTTGGTTACATGCCTGCCACTCACCTCCTGCTGTGCAGCCTAGTTCCTAACAGGCCTTGGACAGGTACCCATCTGCAGCCTCGGGGTTAGGGACCACAGGTATAGAGAATGAACAAAAAGAAGCTGTAGGAACTTAGATATAATTTATTGATCCCTTCAGTTAGCATTTATTTTGGCCTATTGGGCTACCAGTGTACTTAAGTACTGTGAAGCACAAACAATGGAAAAGATACAAATTGATAGATTCAGACTCTAATCCCATCTTTTTTCCTCTATGACTTTGGGAAGCCTGCTTAGCTTCTCCAAGCCTTAGTTTCCTTATCTATAAAATGGGAATAATAATGGTACCTGCCTCTTAAAACTGTATAAGGATTAAATGAGATAATTATATACATATATATATTATGTACATACATGCATATATATTATAGATATATTATTATCTACCACTTAATATTTTTAATTATGTATATTACATATAGTAATCACTATATAATAATTATAGTCTTTTAAATGTTAGTAATTATTAATATATAATTCCTGTTATATTATGTAATATGCTATAATTAATATATAAAAATTATATATTTTATACAGTACCTAGAACATAGTAAACACTAAAAATAACAGTGATTAAAATATCGCATTTTTAATAAAGTCCTGTACAATGTGATGGAAGTCAGAATAGCATAGTAAAAGTCATACAGAGTTTTGGAGCATATTCTATGAAGCCCACACTGCATTTGATACTAGACATGCATGGGTAAACCAAATAGACATAACCCTTGACCTTGGAATGCTTATAGTTTTAAAGGGGTGATGTTGCCAGCTGCTCTCTCATAAAAACCACCTCAAAAGAAAATCAAGTTTTCTTTATTTTTCTACTTTATCCCTGATTCCCAATGTAGCCTCCCTATTTAACATATTTGATTTTCATGTATGTGTGCTTAATTTAACGTACACAAAATTCTTTAGTGCTTCACCCTGTTTAACTAACTACATTCTAACTCTGGCTTCCTCCATAATATGGTCTCCCACTTAACCCTTTTGTCTCATCTTCTATTTTTCACCAACATTATCCAACTATAAATCAAAGATTTAATTATAAATCCAATTGCTTCAAACTTTGTTTTACTCAACATTTCTAAAATATAGCCATGTTGTTACATGTGTATCTTATTGGTTTCTTCTAACTTCTATATAACATTCCCTGATATATATCTGCCATATTTTTCTCCTTTGTACATTAACAATGCATTCCTGTTGGTTCTAACTCCCTACTATAACAATCAAACAACACAGACATAACACAAAAATTGTGTATGGCTTCCAAAGAACTTGCATAAGAATTTACCTGGTGTATTCAGAATCTATTCTTTGAAATATATCTATATATATTGACCAGGAGTAAATATAGTCCAGAAATGGAGTTGCCAGATCCTGTGGCAAAAAATATACTTACTTTCCTTAATTTCATCTTTAGATATTTTTTAATGAGTAGATGTCAACATGGCATTTTTAACAGGTGACAGTGGTAAAGTCTGGCTGGTGCTAAAGATGTGGGGCTTAGTTGGCTCCAGACTCCTTCCTGGGCAGGGTGTAAACAGAGGGCAGTTTGGTAGCATTGAATGTGCAGTCTCCGCCTTGCTGCCAGTGGAACTCTCCAAGGTCCTGAACTGCCATTGTCTAGAAGCCTGCCTCGCATTAGACTTTCTGGTCAACCAGAAGCTCAGTCTTGTGTTAATAACATACTGAGATCCCCTGCCTTGAATAATGATTCGGTACCCTGATTCTGTGTATTTATGGCCATCCTAGATCTCCAGTGATTTCTGGATTTTCCTCGGTGATGTGAGAAGTAAGGAATTGTGGAGAATCGATCTTTCCTCTCACTCACAAATCCAGCTATATTTTGAGACCACTTTGCTAGTCTATCTAGTCCAATATTTGACCATGTCATTTCTACATTTAGGGATAATGACAAAGAAAACCTTAACCAACCACATAGACCCAACTTCTTCTTTTAAGTCTAGAAATGGGTATCTGTAGAGGAGTCAACGTGACGATAAGAAATAACCACAGTTATCCCCTTTCTGTTGGTTACAATGGACAACCGTGGCTTTTGTCCCATCTTTTCCCCGTATCTCACCACAGTACTTTGGCTAGGAAGAGTCTGTGGGGTGGTTTGCAGCTGCTTCCAAGAGGAGGGGCTCCAAGTCAACAGAACAAAGAAGCTTGCTCTCAATCCCTCCCCTCCCTTCTCCTCTCTGGGATTGTTTCCGGGCTTTTTCTCTCTTATACAGCAAAATCCTGACAGTGCGCCATGCACTTGCAAAAGGATAATTATGTCTGTATCCCGGGAGAGACGAGCCTGCTGTCAGCAGCGGGGGTGAGTATTCCAATGTGGATACTAGGGAAGCTAAGCACTGGCAAGTGCATAAACACTGACAGCTCCCGAACCAAATCAAGGAATAGAAATCGCTCTGACCAAAACTTTCCCTGAAAGTCTTTTCTTACTCAGGTCGGAGGAAGGTTAATAATAATAATAATAATAACAACTTTATCAATCTCTTCGGTGACATTCTCATCCAAAGGAAGAGAAATGACTGAAAGTCCTTTAAGGAAAAAGAGTGTACCCTGGTCTTTAGGGTAAGCCAGATCTTAGGACCAGGTATGAAGCAAGGCAGGGGTTCTGTGGATATTGTGGAACTTTCCTACACCTGAGGAAACACTTAATCCAGGAGACAGCCAGGGAGGATCACTGGGCAGTGTTTTCATGACCCATGTCAATCTCATGTCTGGGCAAAATAGTCTTCCATGACCTACGGGCAGTGAGCAGGGCCCCAAAACTCTAGAATTGGGAGGAGGAGAGGTGCATCATAATTTATGTTCAAATATAAGCTCAGGATTTTCATAAAAGATCAGCCAAATTTCTAAGGGCTTTGTTTTGAAAATATGAAAATATGTTTTATAATACCTTGGGGGAGATGCTAGATAGGATAGCACTAGATGCTTAGCTGTTAGAGATGGGAAGTCCATGAGATTGTTTTCAAGCCCAGCTGGGACTGAGCTCCTGATCACACTCACATCACACTCATGCCAAGAACAGGTGAGGGACCCTGTTTTATTTTGACAAGAAGAAGGACAAAAGGGAGGACAGGAGGTTGGTGTATGGAAAAGAGGACCCCCACCCTCCCTGCCTTATCTTCCCTCATAATAAGACTGAAGAGAAGCAATTAGAAGCTACGAGTTACTGATGAGGTGACAAGATGAAAGATCTGTACGTCTGGACAAGCCATTGTGTTATAGCAGACCTTAGCGACAAGCCAAGAAAAAATGCGAGGAGGCTGTATTTCAGCTTAATTATAAGGAACAGATTTTTAACAAGTGAGATAGATTTTTTTTAAAAAAAAGCAAGCTCAGTTATAGAAAGATCTGCCCATGAATATGCTGAAACCCTCTGTGTTGAATATATTTAAACAAAATTCCTCCTTCCTTTCAGTGACTCTAGAAAAAATATTTCTGCTTTGGGTTGAACGTGAGGTGCTACGTGATATCTTCTAATTCAAAAATGATTATGTTTACATAGACAGAAAATTTAATAAACATCTTCTGAGCAACAGTTTTTAACATGCTGTCCTGCCTTGGAGCGATTGTACAACATTCTGTTCTTGTCTTCCCGGCAACCCCTGGGATTCCAACTGCTCTCTGTTCTCTGTGGGACAGTGACTGCCTGCTCTTGTGGCTTCTCTCCTCCAGGTGACAGTAAGGCAGTATGAGACACCACAATACCAGATGTACCTCCACCCGTGCTCGCTCTGAAAATAAGCAAATGAGACTTTGCTATTTCAGAATGCTTTCCTGTTGTTCGTGCTGGGGAACACAGGCATCAAGTCCCCAAGCTAATGAGGAAAAGAGCCAAAGTTCCCAGAATCCTACAGTGGACTCATTTTCTATGTCCCTGACTCTATTTCCTACGTGGTTTGCAGTAAACTCAGACCTTTCTGTTTTTCTTTTTAATGACTAACGGTGGATCTAATCAACTCTCTCCTCGCTCTCAAACCCCATTCTTTTCTTGACAGGGGGTGTCTGTTTCTCAGGGAAGACCCTTTTCTTAAAGGCAAAGACCTGAAGTTACAGCCAGGGTCAAATTATCAATACAAACTAGTGGTTGTTGTAGTTCCTCTTGGTTTTAAGTAAACTGCACACATCTCAGGGAACTCCAGCCTAGGAAAGGAATGCCTGTTATGACATACCTACTGTATTCCAGGCTGTAAGACAGACACTTTACATCTCTATTTTATTCAACCATCACAGGGACCCTGAGAAGCAGGTGTCTCCTCTCCTAGACGTCTCCCTCCCTGCCAGTGCCCCTTGGCAGCCCTGAGTTGTGAGATGACGGACCAGGACTGGTCTGATTGTCAGAATCTTCAGAACCTTTGTAGTCTATTTGGTGCTCACCTACAGTATTGGAGTATATTTAATCAATGCATACATGAGTAACGCTATGATATTTCGCCCTCCTTTTCAGTTTATGGTCTCTCACGTCATCATTGTCACATTTCCCTCCAGGTTCATGTCCGCATTCATCCCATGCTAGAGGCATCAGGAGAGAAGGAAGCACTGAGTCTTCTCCTTGGAGGTCTCATCTTTCTTAGGTATTTGGTCATATTCTAGCACCTGCCCGTAAGTCCTAAAAGATTTCCAGACGGATTTGAGTGCTTTCCGTTTTGTGGCACCAATGATATTACATGGGCCCCTCACAGCACCTGCTAGATGAGCCTCAGTGGGCCAAAGGCACAAGATTATATAAGTCTATATAAAAGCAAAGGCATAGGTAAAGACTAAATATCCTCAGACAGAAAAAAGCCTATAGTGAGTTGTCATTCGGTGATCCTTCCTTAATAGATAAGGGTGTTTAAGCTGCAACAATGCCTAGTTCTATGAATCTAAAGTAAATACTCTCAACACATGTGGTCATTGTCTCCCTAACCTTTTGTTCCTTGTGCAAGGAGCTAAGTTTAGCTCTTCCAATTGCAATTGAGTATTCCTTTTAGGCAAACCCACTCCCAACAGTAGTATTTTATTCCCATTTTCTAGAAAAGGAAGCTGAGGCCTGAAGTATTTCTGTAAATTTCTCAAGGCTATGTGATTCCAGAACCACATCGAATGTTCAAGCTACTTCTAACACATAGAAGAGACCCCCATGTCTTCAATAAGCACATACTTTCAAGATTCAAAGCCACTTTATGTGCCCAATTCCTTCATAAAGACTGCCAGGCTCTTGCAATACATAAAGCTTTCTCCATTCTCTGTGCCACATAATTTAGTACCTAATTATATATTGTCTTATAATGTTCTCCTAATTGCTTCAAGTGTATTTGTTCTGCTTCTCCATCAAGGTGGTAAGAGAGATCCTTGAGGGTGGTGATTTCCTTTAAATGATTTATCTCCTTTTCCGCCCTGTACATCTCCCATTCCACTGCTAGAACATGGAAATCAAATCATAAAGGCTGGCTCAGTCTGCACTACGCTTGGCATTTAGGAGTGTGGAAGTAATAAAATGTGGTAGACAGAGCATGTGATGGGCAAGTGGAACACCTATGATCCCATCCTCCCTTTCCTCCTAGCTAGCTCTGTGACGTTGGGAAGACCCTCTACCCTCTCTGGGCCTGTTTCCCCGCTGGTGAAATGAAGTGATGAACTATGCGATCTCCAATGTTCCTCCAGTCCTGTGAGTCTCTCCCTGTTAAAGAGAAGGATGACCTTCATGAAGAAATTCAAGCTGGACCCTACATATGGATGGTCAACAGATGGTTAGAGTTGCTTTAGCCCTGATTTTAGACATAGACTGGAAGCAGCTCCCAACTGTGCCTCACTCCCAGGGAAGAAATGTCTCTGTGCTCCCCATTGTATGCCATGCAGGTGGCAAATGCATAAACACCCAGGGCAGCTCTAAGAGGAGCCATGCTTATATAAGCTGTATGGGACCACTGACTTTCAAGGGAAGGCCAGGGCAAATGTTCTTCCTCTGAGAAGTGGACCATAAAAGATAACCTTGATAACTGTATTGTACCCATCCAATCAACTGGATTGATCATTAAAAGTTAAAAGCTTAAATCCCCCAAAGGGAATTGATAGACTGCATAGGTACCTCTACAGAGAATCATCATAATTCAACATTAGTTAAATGTACCATTAAAGTATCTACGTAGTTAATGGAATTTCATTGGGGTTTGAGGTTTTTTCCTGAGTTGCTTAAATTGCTTCAATCATGAATGATTTCCTAAATTAAAAATTAAATAGACTTTCAAGTATTTAATTAGATACATCTATTACCGAAAGAGAGAACATAACTGAAATTTACCTTAGAAATATTTTACTTAAAAGAATGCAGTATATCTTCAAGATTATAAACATTTCTTGATAAACTCAGATACAGCTGCTTTTAGAGATAAAACAGTAGCCAGGAATTTTCTTCTGTGGTTCTCTCCTTCTTAGATCTGATGGTCTCAAAAGACACCTTAGCTTTTGTACTTTTGAGGTCTTTAAATGCTTTTGAATCTCACAAAAGAAAAATCCATTATGAGATTATAAAACTGATGTAGAATGAGTAGAATGAGGGTAAGTGGTGGTGAACTGCCAGACATATCTGAGGATCTTCAGGGGAGGGTAGATCTCTCCCCTGCCCTAATTAGCAATGACACGGGCTCGAAATAGTGTGGACCATGCAGGCAGCTTTGGAGGAAACACAAGCACCTTCCTGAGCAGTGTGTGAAGGGACCTCAATCAGGCCTCCTGCAGGGAGGGGGCAACGATTAGGTCAGAAGACTCCTTCCCTGGCTCAGAGGAGTCACATGCAGCTTCTCTCTTCCCTCCAGGCTTTGTGTTCCCCCACTGAGAAATGCAATGATTGCATTAGTGACCTCTAAGGCTCTTTCCCCGATAGATGAAGATCACACATGAACTCAGTCAGGGCTGTCATTGCTTTTCAATAAACAAGTGAAACAGTTGCCAGTAATCCCGAGAAGGAAATGTGTTTGCCGATGAATATGTTGCAGACCTGACTTGGGGATAGATGGGGGAAATATTAATCTCTTTCCGCGTTTGGTTAAATATCACAAAGCCCTGTGCAAATTTGATTTGGGAAGCGAGACTGGCTCATCTGCTGTTTGTTTGACTTGCGGCAGCACTTCTTGCCTTCCCTGCTTGCTCACTGCAGAGGCTTTGACGGGGGTGGGGTGGGGTGGGGTTGGGGATGAGGGGGGTGATCATGTGCCGAGACCTCAACAAGGCTTCCCAGACCTATCTGGACACTTCAGCCCAGAAGGCCCGAGGCTGAAATGAGCTGAGCCTTAAGTCTACAGGGGGCTGAATGGTTTGTGTAGACTCCACAAAAATTAGCTCTCCAGATCTGAAAGGACTTAGATGAGAAGGCTCCCCTAGAGCTCGAAGGAGATGGATTTTGAACGAGTAAGATGGAGAAGTCCTTTTCTCTGCAGGCAGTAAACTAGCCAAGCTGGATATCTGGGGGGGTGGGACAATGGGAGAATAGAAACACATCCAGTAAAGGGAAAGCAACGTGTGCAAGAGGAGGAAGAAAATTTTAAAGGGCTGATGTTAAGATGGCATTTGACTAAGAAAGAGATCCAGGACTAGCCAAAGCCCACCAGTACCCACCTGGTCACACCTTCCCATGAGATCCTCAAGGGAAATATATACATAGAGGCAAGGAGGACAGAGTCAGCCAAAGTCCCCAGTGCAGGACTCCAGGCAGAACTGTTGTACCTAGATTAGAGGCAACCTGGGGTCAGGATCTACAGCCTAGGTAGTCCACATCAGCTCTAGCCAACAGAAATATGATGCAAGCCTCGTATGTAAGGGGTGGTGGCAGCAATGAATTTCTTGCCCAGATGGAATCACTTGGTTAAGTCCTATTTCTTTCTTGTGGATGAAGCATGAAATGCAGAGCTGCTTGTCTTGGTTCAGGTTCTCTAATGGCAGAATCTGAGACTGAGGGTATATTACTCTGTGGCAGAGTCTTTCTAGCTGGTGTTAATATGTGACACAAAAGGCATATTCCCAGGCTGGGCGTGGTGGCTCAGGCCTGTCATCCTAGCTCTCTGGGAGGCCGAGGCAGCTGGATAGCTCACAGTCAGGAGTTCGAGACCAGCCTGAGCAAGAGTAAGACCCCGTCTCTACTAAAAATAGAAAGAACTAAAAAAATATATATACACAAAAAATTTTTTGTATATATATATATATATACAAAAAATGCAGCTGTTAGATTTTCTAACAGCTGTATTTAAATGAAGTAAAAAGAAACAAGTGAAATCACTTGTAATAATATATTTTATTTAACCCAGTGTATCCAAAACAGTTCAACATGTCATCAAGTTCAACACAGAACCAATGTAATCAACATAAAAAAAATTATTAACAAGAGAGTTTACATTCTTTTTTGTACTAAATCTTCAAAATCTGGTGTGTGTTTAAACCTATAGCTCATCTTAGTTTTCAAAGGACATACCTGATCTGCAGTTAGATTTCATAAAAGCCACAGTTCAAAGGGTAGGTTCACCTACTGCCTTGTTCCAAGAATACTTAAAAGTCTTCCAATAACTGAATGTAGTATCTGTGTTTAAATTTAAGTGTAAATCAATTATAATTAAATAAAATTTAAAATGCAGATACTCAGTTACACCACCATATTTCAAGTTCTCAATAGCCACATGTGGACAGCGGCTACCATATTGGGCAGCTCAGGTCTGCATCATTGCCTGGTATCTGACCGTGGCCCCCAGAGGGGTCTCACATTTTTAGCTCCTCGAGAGTAAGTGGCAAAGGGAGCTCAGAGGCAAGGGATCCAAACCCAAGGTGATTGACATACAACTTTCCAAATCCCAATCCTGGGAACTCCAATAATTCTCTTTCCAGATTATATGTGCAGCTTCTGCAGAACTGCGTTAAAAATAATAATAGCAATGTCCATGCATTGAGTTTCTACTCTGTCATTGTTTTTGATGGTTTTTGTCACTCAGGGAAGTCGAGCGACTTGAGCAAGGTCGCGCAGCAGGTAAGTGGCAGGTCCTGGATTCAAACTCAAATCTGTTTGACTCCAACACTGATACACCGTTGCAATCCTGCCTCCCCTGGTCTGGCTAAGGTCGCAGTCCCAGCACTGGAATTTCCCAAATTACAGAGATGCCTGGTGTTGCACTTAGCTCTACCTGTTATGATTATGGCCTCATTAGAAGAAGACTCAATTCCAGAGGTTGTCTTTGGCATCCTAGGCCTTGACCACACCCAGAATTAATGGAGTCATCAGTAAGGAGCATTAATGCAATTATTGTCTTGGCATGAATGTATCTCCCTTTCATTGCCCCAGTTTCCTAGCTCTTTCTAAAAAGCCCTCAGAGGCTGACTTCATGCTGGACCCAACATCTGCCCACCGTCTAATGGATCTGTGTTCATTAGGCAGCTTGCCATGAGCGATGGAGAGAGGAGCAGAGGGTGGCAAAAGCATACCTTTAGGTTAAAGGTTAACTTCTAGTGCTTTTAAAATACTTGACCTCTGACTACATGGTACGAACATCGATGCAAATGTGAAACAATGCCATTGCCCTCCTTTAGCCTCCTTCCTTCCCGGAGCTGAAGCCATGTCTACTGTCTCTGTGAAGAACTCTTGGAAAATGGGTATAGTTAGGCCACTGGCTTCAAACAAAGTTGTCCCTGGGCTTTTCTCAAATAGCTTGTGGATTGTAACCTAACAAGACTCCAACCTGACCAGCATGATGCCTTTGTCTCATAGCGAAGCTGAGCCTCGTCCAGTAGACCCCACACAATGGCAGCCTGAGACTGCCCACCTCCTACACCTGGATATAGTCCCCTTGAGCAAGGTGAGGCATTGGAGGCTATACCTAATTTTAGGTGCTATTCTAAACCCAGCAGAACAAACACCAACCAAGGGCTAATCTAGGAAAGTAGCTAGAATGGCAGATAGAATCAGGGGAAGAGATGGACCAGGCATGGTGGCTCATACCTGTAACGTTAGCACTTTGGGAGGCCGAGGTGGGAGGAACACTTGAGGCCAGGAGTTCAAGACCAGCCTGACTGAGCAACATAGCAAGACTCCATCTCTACAAAAAAGTTTTAAAAATTGCTGGATGTGGTGGTGCACACCTGTAGTCCCAGCTACTCAGGAGGCTGAGGCAGGAGGATCCCTTGAGCCCAGAAGTTTGGGGTTGCTGTGAACTATTATTGCACCACTGCACTCCAGCCTGGGTGACAGAGCAAGACCTTGTCTCAAAAATAAAAGAATCAGGGAAAGAGGAGGCAGGAACCAACATTAAGAAATGCTTACAATAAGGTAGTGGTTAAAAACTTTGTTTCTAGACCAGGATTTCTCAGTCTCGGCACAGGTGACATTTGGGGCTGGAGAGTGCTTTGTCGTGGGGCTGTCCTGGGCCTTGAAGGATGCTCAGCAGCATCCCTGGCCCCTGCTCAGTAGGTGCCTACAGCACCTCCCCCACCCACTAAAGCTGTGACAGCCAAAAAGTGTCTCTGGAAATTGCCAAATGTCCCCTTGGGGACGGAATTACACCCCCTTCCGTGGCTGAGAACTGCTGTTCCAGAATCACACAGGGCTTCAAATCCAGGCCTGTCACTCGCTGCAGATAGGGCTCGAGCTGGCTCTGGAAGCACAGACCTTGCTTCTGTAAAACGAGGAAATAATACCTACTTTGTAAGAGTTGCTACAAGGTTTCAGTGAGATAATATATGCAAAGGGCTTATTCATAATAAAAACTCATTGGTTTAGGCGAAGAAGTTAGGATGCATTTCTTTTAAATCACCAAGATAAATCTATTTTACAGGAGAGTTTTATTCCCATTGCGTAAGGTGGCATTTTCCCAGAGTGGCTACAACAATATTTTCCAGTTCCACATACGTTTCTGAAACCTTGTTACACTCCCATCGACAGCCTATTTCCTCACCCCTTGAATCCAGGAGGACTTTTGTGGCTGCCTTGATGAAGAGAATGGAGTGGAAGGAATGCTTCCTGACCTCCGAGGTCGAGAAATATGAGCTCATAAAGGCTGAGTAACGAGACATGCAGCATTCACCTGTCGTGCCAGACATGTGTCTTGGGGGCTTTGAGCCAACATATGAGAAATCTGGTTACCCAGGAGCCACATGCTGGGTAGACTATGTGACATGTGCACACACACACACACACACACACGCACACATGCACGCACACACACACGCGCACATACACACATGCATGCATGCACACACATGCACACATGCATGCACACACATGCATGCACACACATGCACACACAAGGAGTCCCAGCACCACGGCCCTGGCTATCTGAGTCTTCCCAGCTCAGATGACAGACATGTGGATGAACAAGGCTTCAGATGATGCCAATCCCAGCCTTTAAGCTGCCCGAGTTGACACTTACAGCAGAGATGAGCTGTCCCTGCCCAAATTGTGGGTTCTGTAGTAAAATAAATATTGTCATGTTAATCCACTAAGTTTGGGGTCAGTTTATTACAGAGCAATAAATAGCTGTAGTAACCATTTGACAAATAAAAAAACTGACTCTCAGGGAGATGAATAGCCGGTGAGTATCCAGGCTAGAATTTGAACTAAGGATTTCCTGCCTCCAAGATGGCGCTGGTTTTGTTTGCCGTGACGCTTGCTCCCAAGGTGGCGTGGGATGCCCTTATAGAAGGGAATCCAGGACTGAGTAGAAGGTGGCACCCGAGCAGAGGGGCTGCAGGCAGGCGGATCACACAGGACTCGGCCCATCTGTAGGCGGAGGGAGGAGCATACCAAGAGCAAGGCAGGAGGTGGCCCAGAGAGTCCAGAGGCAGTAGAGGGATCCCCCAAAAGAAGACAAAACAGAAGATTCATTTTTAAAACAGAAGCACAGTCAGGGCGGGCCAGCATCCAAAGCTCATCTCAGAGCATGAGGCTGTTTAAATCCCAAGTGCTCCAGGCAAGGACGCCTCCTGGGCTAGTGGTCCTCAGCTCCAGCTGCCCACACCACCTGGAGAACTTGCAAAAATCGTGATGCCCAGAGGCCAATGACGTCAGCCCCTCTGCATGGTAGCCAGGCATCAGTATTCTCCAAGTCCCCAGGTGATGTCATCGTGTAGCTAAGCTGGAGGGGAGCAGGGATGTGCCTGCCGGTCAGCGTCAGCTCAGCAGGGCCAGCCATGAAGGCAGGCAGGCTGCGGAGCCCGGAAAGAGACAGGGTTTGAGCATTAACTGCAATCTCCGGTTTGCTTTATGACTCTGCAAGGTGAATTAAAAATCAAACTTCATTTGGCTTCAAGTGAAGATGAAGATTCAGCAGATCCAGGGGCTGGGAGAGGCCCCATTAATATGCTTACTGCCAGAGACCCTGTGTGATTGAGTGAGGTGCATGGAGGCAGATGGGAGAGATTTGCCGCTTCTGCAAGAGGGAGAGCAGGTGGGAGCATCTTCCCCTCTCTGCAGCTGCTGGGTAGGGGACAAGGACTACTCTCCCTTACAGTGCAAGAGGAGACAGACACGAGAAACACTACCCTTAGGATTTTCTCATGTGATGTCTGATGTAGGCTGGTGACAGTCTGCAGCAGGGTGGAGTGGAAAAGCCAGTTGCAGAGCAGGGCAGACTTGGGTTTGAATTCTGCTTCCCTCCTCCTGCACGGCATGAGCAAGTCCTGCGACCTCACCAAGCTTCAGTTGCCTCCTCTGTCAAATGGGAATGATCATGATACTGCCAGGACTAAGCGCGCTAGCATATGTGATATACCAGCATTGGTGGGTGCTAATAACATGGGTTTCATTCGTTCACTCGCCCTTGCATTCATCCATGCTTTCATACTTTTATGATTCGCCTCCTTTTCCCTCCACATGCCACCTGCCCCACTCTGTGTAGCAGCCCCTCCTATACAGCCCCGTGTATTAAATCACAACACCCTTCCTCATGGAATAAGGCTTCCCTCTGTAACAACGGCCATCACACTGGGCTATAATGGCCCACGTACATGTCTACCCGCCTCCATAGACCGTGACCCTCACCCTGCATTTCATAAGCACTCAATACATATGTGAAATAAATAATTCAATAGACTTGTGTCACTTCCCCTTTCTGGGCCTCAGTTTCCCCAGCGGTATGATGAGAAGTTGGAGTAGATGCATTTTTAGGACAGTCCTAGCACTGGTGTTCTATCTTTCTGTGGAGCTGGAGGGCAAGGACAGTGAGGAGAGGAAGCCAAGACAAATCAATTAGCTGAGGGGGTGGTATGAGCTGGCGCCCAGGCGTTGGCTGGCAGGATGACAGTCAACATGACATTGGTATCATGAGGTGAGCAGGACAGTGCCATCCGGCCTGGGCAGAGGATCTGCCATCAGCAGAGGTCCAGATTATCTCAGGAGCGTCAGTTTGGTAGGAGAAATGTAGAGCCTCCAAAGAGGGGCAAGTGGAGTCAAGACCTTCTCAGGAAGGAGAATGAAATACGGTGTGGACAGGACAGGCCTGGGCTAAGGAGCTGTGGCCAGGACCTCCGTGAGCAATGCTGCAGGGCTGAAACCCAAGCAACAACATGATGTCCAGCCCCAGCCTCTGGGAACCCTGCCCTAGATTGGCCCAACCAGATCATGTGAACCGTGTCATGGATAAACTCCAACAGGTGGCTCTGCCTTGGCCATTTTCCTGGGACTGTTCAGGAGCCAAGCAGGTAGGGAGCTGTGTGGCCTGGCGGGGCCTCTGCGGACCCCCTGTGGGGAGCTGGGAAATTTAGGGGCTGGGGACTGAGGCCTGAGATGGCCAGTGTCTTGGGACAGGCACACACACTCCACTCACACTCACAGCCCTGCAAAAGCCTCCCACCGCACCAACACTGTCATGCTCCAATGCCCAGGTGTGGCCTGCCACCAACATGCAGCCTGACACGTGTCAACAAGGCTCACTTCGGAGACTTACAGACACACGTGCACTTCTCTTCTGTGTTGATGGACATTATGAAACATCTATGTACCAGACATTGGGGCCTGCAGGTCAACTACAGACCTGTGCTCCAGGAGCTCAGAGTGCATGCTCACGTCAGCACACAAGAGACACGACAACACAGACTCGCATTGTGTGACGTGTGTGCACACGTTTGTTTAGGGATCCCCATAGACAGGCTCATAGAGCTTGCAGGTTCCCACCCACCTTGGCTTGGTCAACAGTTTATAGAATTTGCTAAAATGACACCCACTTGCCATTCACACACTCAATGTAGAAGCGTTGTTCTGCCCTTGTTCCCATAAGAGAAGCCTTCTGGGTCTTTTAAGGGGACATTATTTTATGGCAACGTTGTTAGCCGGCATTTATAGAGATTCAATCAATAAATCAGATGCTGGTTGGAATGGTGCATTGCTGGTTTATATTTGCTTAAGAGCCTTAAGCACTCAAACCCCAAATTGGAAGTTTGAGACTTCGACCTCTCTTCCTGCATCACACGAACACACACACACACACACACACAGACACACACGCACACACATGTATGCACATGCACACACATGCACACACATACAGACACACATACACACATGCGCACATGCACACACATACAGACACACACATGCACACACACACACACGGGCACTGACGCAGGCACTCTGTTGCATGAAACGTCACTTCAGCCACGCTGGGAAGTAGCCTGCTAGTTAAGTGTTGCTGCTTCTCTGCTTCCCATGAAAGAGGCTTGATGTGAGAAGGGGTTATAGGGATTTCCACTCACACTCCCAGCTGAACTTTCTCAGGGCCCCAAAAGGTGGAATCTCCCAGAAGGAAAGAGCAGTGCAGAAACTGGGGTGAAGCTCCCACCCCATTGCTCTCCTACCCTTGGGTCAGGGAGAGGAGAGTCTGGACTCAGAGACTGCAAACTTATTTCTCCATGCAAGTCCCCACCCGTGCCAGCCACACGCCCCCTGGAGTATGCTCTGCCGGTCTACCCACATCTCAGTTGACAGTGAGGCTAGAGTTAGGGGTGGGAAGGAAGCTAAGAGAATGTCCCCACTAAGACCTTCCTCCTTCTCTCTCCACCATACTCTACCAACAATCCAATGTTAGGAAATGAACAGATTCATGGAAAAGTGTGGTTACTAAGTGCAGCAGCTGTTCCTAGGCAGGGACTACTATTTTTTTTTTTTTTTTTTGAGACAGAGTCTCGCTTTGTTGCCCAGGCTAGAGTGAGTGCCTTGGCATCAGCCTAGCTCACAGCAACCTCAATCTCCTGGGCTCAAGCAATCCTTCTGCCTCAGCCTCCCAAATAGCTGGGACTACAAGCATGCGCCACCATGCCCGGCTAATTTTTCCTATACATATTAGTTGGCCAATTAATTTCTTTCTATTTATAGTGGAGACGGGGTCTCGCTCTTGCTCAGGCTGGTTTTGAACTCCTGACCTTGAGCAATCCGCCTGCCTCGGCCTCCCAGAGTGCTAGGATTACAGGCGTGAGCCACCGAGTCTGGCCCGAGGGACTACTCTTGAAAACATAAAATACCCAGCATGCCAAAGACACCTGTCAACTCAAACTTCAACCCCATCACCTTAGCACTAGCAAAGAGGATTCTCCTGTTTTTAAAAAAACCTGGCCTTAGTGCTGGTACCCTGGGGCTGAGTTTGTTTTGTTTTGTTTTGTTTTTTTATCAGTGAGTGGGGTTGAGGACCATTTAGGGGCACCAAATGTCACACTATCCTTCCCTAAAACAGAGTTTGCAGCTGAGGGCTCAGGCTGACTTCTCCTTTGTGGAACTATAAGTTCCTTCCAGCCTGGTAGATGCCACTAACATCCATACTCTGGGCTCTTTACTGTCTACCTTTGGGTCTTCTTGCCCTCCTCTACTTCTCTACAAACCTAATTTCTACACGTTATTCCAGAGGACCATCCAAAAGTCCCCACCTGTGTCTTATAAGGGCTTCCCATGGCAGAACCTCATGGATGATGCTGTCTGTCCCACACCATGCTGCCAGCTCCCCAGAGATGGCCCATCAAGGATGCTGTTGAGCCTGGCACCAGGTGAGGACACCAGCAGCCCATCCTGAGCAAGAAAATGGACAGGGCACACAAGAATCCTTCTCCCAGCCACCTTCTGAGTCCTGGAGGCTGGAACCCTGCAAGTGAGACAGGTGCTGGGAAGTCCCACCAGTCCTGCCAAGAAGACCCATCCCAGGGCAGAGGTTCAGGCTGAAGGAGGAGCATGGTGGCTTTGGGAGGGCCCAGGTAGGGCCCCATGGGTCCTAAGGAAAGGGAATCTGTCCTGAGCCTGATGTGGGTAAATCTGATTCCATTCAAGGCCCCTGCTTTTCCCCACTGGCCCCACATGCAAAATGAAGAGGAGGGCCAGGGTGGTAGACACAGGAGCAAGGGGCTGGGGCAGGCAGGGCTGAGGAGCTGGACGATGGGGCTTTAATTGTCTGTAATTGCTTTTCCGATTGGCCTGCAGGTTGGAGTAACCTTATTACATGAGCTACTGAACCTTGTGACTCAGCCTGAAAAAATGGTGTTCCGTTCATCTCTCCCCTTTCGTAAAGGCCAGTTCAATGCACACACCTTCCTCCCTGGAAGCCTTCCTGGGAGGATTTCTGCTCCCTGGCTTGTCCCGAGGCTGGGACAGGAGAGTCATTGATTGCTGTTTCCTTTTTTTATACCATTAGTTGCTGTACTGGAGGCAGTGTGTGTGCGTGTGTGTGTGTGTGTGCACGCGCGCGCATGTACTTTGATTTGGAAATTGTCCTTCCAAGACAGGACCTTCTAAAGGGGCCACACACTAATTCTTCAATGCATGGCCTCATAATCTTTTTATATAAAAACATCCATCTTTCTTTTTTTTTCTATAAATACCAATGTAGCAGCATCTCCTGCCCTGAAAAGATCCCAGGACTCAGCCACTGCTAATCCACATCATTGGAACTGAGACAAACCACTTCGCTGCTCTGTGGCTGGATTCCCCCATCTGTTCCATGGGGCAGTGGTGACTGCTCAAATGGCCTCATGGAGCTTCTGTGAGAATTGAACAAGTTCTGAAGATGTCTTTGAAGGGAAGGGCTACAGGCTGACGTAAAGCCATGTTGTGTCCAATGTTTTCCAACTTGGCTGCATGTGGGCGTCACCTAGAACCTTTAGGAACTAAGGATGCCTGACACCCGCCCCCATACATTCTGACATAACTAGTGTTGGGTACCACCTGGGCACCGGAGTTTTAAAAGTTATTTTAATGGGCAGCAAAGTTTGGGAACCACTAGAATAGACTGAGAGAATTGCTCTTGCCCTGCCCACAACAGCCTCCTCCAAATTCCCTAAAATCTCAAGACATCCACCTGTCAAAAGTATCCATCCTAAGACCATCTGGACCACTGCCAAGAACTTTCTCACCTCTTTGCCCCAGAAACTGCATCCTCATAAACTATGAATGAGCTTAAATAATATCTCACAGCCCAGATTGCACTAGTGGACTTTTTTTGTCAAATGCATAGATTTAGTTCGTCTGTGAGAATTAAAAAGCAGGTTAATATCTATGTTCAAGGAAGTAAATCTAAAGTCCGTTCCTACTCAGGCCCTCACCCTTGGAGTATGAGATTGGCAGAAGGGGGCTCAGTTTCTCAGTGGATGGGAGGGCAGTCCTTGTTTTACTAAAAAGAATTCCAAGACCTAGTTCAGGTTCAGAAGGAACTTGTGCTGGGATCTATTAGTGATATCTGCATGTTTGCAGGACAGAAGGAGACAACACACATAGCAACTCGATAGCACCCATGCACTAAATGAAGTTCTAAGGCCACATTTCTGGTCTGACAGCTGCCATTTCTAGAATCCTCAAGCTTACGTCATTCATAAGCTTTGGAGGTGGGTTCCCTAGTGTGTTCTGTAAATCTCTCTGGGATGTCAGTCCTCAGTGTTTGGGTACACCATGCTATGTCAACTCATGAAATCTGTGTGCACAAAGGATACATACACTGACTTGCACACGAGAGAGGGAAGAAGAGCAACTTCATCCTCATTTCCCGTTTATATCCATGCCCTCTTACTCTTCCTCCCTTTACCAAAAGCTGATTCTAGGCAAGGCACCATCAACCATGCAACCTTAGGGCAAGTTTTAGGTAGTGGCGGTCACAGGTGCGTGCTCAGACTCCTAGGAAACCACACTGCAGGAGGATTCCCTGGTCCCAGCAAGTCCTGACACAACCACATCTCCTTTGTCTCCCAGTTCAGCCAACTCTAAACACACACACTCCCCTGGGCTTCAGGCTGAGAGAAGGGCTGGAATACCCGTTGTGGAGATCAAGGCCCCAGTGACCTGCTGTACTCAGCCCTGGGCTGAGATCAATGAGTCAGACAAAGCCAATGCAAGAACAATTGTGCTACTGAGGCTGTAGCGTGGACCCAAGGGTCACTCCAAGAGGTTCTCAGTCCCATGTCTGATTAGAAGGGAAGTAACCCAGGATCTTGACTACCATAGCCAACCACAGATCTCAGGGTGGGAGAGAAGTTAGTTTTCGCCTCTGGACAGGACAGAGGAGGATGGCTGAGGTGTCAGGCACGAATGGCTCACAAAGAAATGAATGAATGAATGAATGGCTTTGAAAAATTAAAATTGTAAGAAAAGAAGGCTGATTCCAAATCTGAGCAGTTCTATATCTCCAGATAGGGACACCAGAGCACAAGGAGGGCAGAAGAAGAGGGAACAAGGGTCAAAGGAGGGGTCTTAATGCTGACTGAGTACCCGTCAAGTGCCCAGCAAGCATTGTGCAACATTCCATCTGCACGTCATCTCTGTGATGCCCCCCCCCTGCACTGGGAGGGAGATGTCATGGTAAACGGTATCAAATATGATCATCTACATTTTACTGATGAGGGAGCAAGCTCGGAGAGGTTAATGATGTGTGCATCGCCACACAGAAAGTAGGAGCTGATGACAAAATAGGTATCTCCCAACTTGATCTATATATTCAATGCCATCCCAATCAAATTCCCATAAAGTTATTTTGGGGATATCGACAAACTGATTTTGAAGTAATAACCAACACAATATTGAAGGACAAGTTTATAAGATTGACACTGCCCAACTTCAAGACTTACTATGAAGCTACAGAAATGGAAACAAGTGTATTTTCTTGGCAAAAGAATAGACAAATAGATCAATGGGAAAGAACTGAGAGCCCAGGAATAGACCCACATAAATATAGTCAACTGATCTTTGACAAAGGAACAACAGTAATACAACAAAGACAAGACAGTCTCTCCAAAAAATGGTGCTAGAGCAACTGGACATCCACATGGATCCAGACATAGACTTTACCCTGTTTGCAAACTCAAATCTATTTCACCCAAAATGAATTATAGACCTAAATATAAAACACAAAATATAAAACTCCTAGAAGGTAAAATAGAACGAAATCTAAATGACTTAGGATTTGGCAAGGACTTTTTGTATACAACACCAAAGACACCATCCCTGAAAGAAAAAAAAAATCACTAAACTGGACTTCATTAAAATTAAAAAATTATGCTTTATGAAAGACAGTGTCAAGTGACTAAAAAGAGAAGCCACATACTGGAAGAGAAATATTTGCAAAAGACACATTGAATAAAGGACTGCTATCCAAAAGAACTCTTAAAAGTCAATTATGGGAAAACCAACAGTGCTATTTAAAAAGTGGGCCAAAGAGCTTAACAGATACTTCACCAAGGAAGGTACACAGATAGAAAATAAACATCTAAAAAGATCCTCCACATTATATGTCATCAGAGAAATGCAAATTAAAACAACAATGGGATACCACCATGAACCTATTAGAATGGTCAAAATCCAGAACATTGACAATACCAAATGCTGCCAGGATGTGGAGCAACAGGCACCCTTATTTATTGCTAGTAGGGATACAAAATGGTACAGCCACTTTGGAGAACAATTTGGCAAGTTTTTACAAAACTAAACTTGCCTTTACCATATGGACCAGCAATCGTGTTCCTCGATATTTACTCAAAGAAATTGAAGACTTACATCCACACAAAAACCTGCACGTGGATGTTTAAGGAAACTTTATTCATAACTGTCAGAACTTGGAAGTAACCAACATGTCCCTCAGTAGGTGAATGAATAACCAAACTGTGGTGTAGCTACACAACAGAATGGTATTCAGCACTAAAGAAAAGAGCTAGCTAACCATGAGAAGACATCGTGGAAATTTGAATGTATATTAGTAAGTGAAAGAAGCCAATCTGAAAAGATTATGTACTGGATGATTTCAACTCTCTGGCATTCTGGAAAAGGCAAAACTGTGGAGGAAGTAAAAGAATCAGTGGTTTCCAGGGGGTGGGTTTCAGAGAGGGATGGAACATGGAAGATTTTTAGGGTGGCGAAATTACTGAATGCATAACGGTATTATAAAGGTGGAAATATGTCATTATCCATTTCTCCAATGCCATAGAATGTTCAACACCGAGCATGAACCCTGCGTGAACCACCCAGAGCTACGGGCTCTGGGTGCCAATGATGTGTCCACGTAGGCTCATCAGCTATAACAGATGCACCATTTTGGTTGGGGCTGTTGATAGTGGAGGACTTTACACATGTGTGGGGGACAGGAGGTGTGTGTACCTTACGCTCAATTTGGCTCTGAACCTAAAACTGTCTAGATTTTGTTGAGAGAGAGAGAGAGAAAGAGAGAGAGAGAGAGATGGGCATCTCAGTCATCTCGACCATCACCCCTGCCCCAGTAACACTGGGCTGCTCGTGGCTCCTCGAACACCCTCTCTGCGGGCCTTGGCCTCAGCTGCTTTCTCTCACTGCAGCGTCCTAATCTCCCTCTCCACCACCCCTGCGTCTCCAGCCAACTGGAAGCTCATGTGCGCATTTTCAAAAGCCAACTCAGGGTCACTTCCTGTAGAAGAATTTCCTGGCCTGCCTTTTTATTTCATTCATTCATTCATTCGCCCATCCCTCTGGCATCCTTTATTCAATGCACATCATGCACCAGGCATCCCACTGCACGGAGGCTCATTAGAGGAAGAGCAGACACGGACCCAGCCTCACGGGGCCTAAGAGTGTGATGAGAAGATAGATATGGAACCTAGAGCCAGGCACGTAATTACACAATGACCACGAATGCTTATTGATTTACAGAAAATAACAGAGGGTATTCTGGGCATGTATAAGGGCTATTGTATTTATTGTATTGTCATTGGATTGTACCAAGGAAGGCCTCTCTGAGGAAGTTGCTTTCAAGTTGCAAGTTGAAGGATGAGTCACACTGATGACAATGGCATTGACTAACATTATTGGGGGTTTGCTGTGTGCTAGACACTTTCTAAGCTCCTTGCATGTCTTAGCTCATTTAATCTTTAAAACAGCCCCGTCAGACAGGCATTATTGTTATGTCCATTTGACAGATGAGGAAGCTGAGGCACTAAGAGATAAACTAACCTTCCCTAAGTCACTCAGCTAATATGTAGGGAAGTCATCTGATTCCAGACCCCTTTGCTCTTACGGGGAGAGGAAGAAAGAACATAGGTGAAGGATCTGGAAAAATCACATAAGCACAGAGTAGAGGGTGGAGGTGGGGGAGAGGAGGACTACTGACCTCACTGGCCACGTAAGGGTTTTAGATTTTGTTCTAAGTGCTGTAGCCATCCATCCATGGACGAGGCTTGAGTGAAGGAGTGACATGATTAGATTTGCAGGTCAAACGGTACAGCATCCTACAGTGAATTAAGGTGTGAGGAGGATAAGGAGGCATCCAAGATTAGAAGTGGGGGGACCCAGTTAAAAGTCATTTTTTGTAGTTTAGGAAAAAGGGAGTGATAGTGAGAGGGGGAGGAGAGGAGAGAGGGAAGATAGAAAGGAGGAGCAGGGAGAGAGAGACTAAATCCCTCCCTGTGGTGTGCTGGCACTTTCTCCAGGTGTTTTGTGTTGTACTTGATTTATTACATCTTTGTCTGTCCCGCTGAGCTCCAGGAGAGTGGCAACTGTGCTGGTCACCTCTGCATCAGCAACACCTAGCGTGGGGCCTGCCACAAACAGTACCCAACAGATATTCGTCAAACGCCTGAATGAATTTGGCATGAAAGACTTAATGACTGCAAGCCACTGCCTATAGCTATATGGGATCTACCTCTAAATCCTACCATCTGCTCAGTGCCCAGAACCTTCCTCAAAGAGCACACCAAACCAGGGTCTGCTCCCCACCCAAACAACCCCTGATTTAGTCCCATCAGTGAAAAGTTCTCCTCCAGCTGGGCGCCGGGCATCCTGCAGGGAATATGACTGGCTGATTGGGCATTTCCACATTTTCTTGGAGTGTAGGGAAGAAGCCATCTGTGCCAGTCTTGGCTAGTTGTGGTTCTCTTCTACCTCCTAGCTAATGGCAAAGCAGATGTGCGGCCCAGGCAGCCAGCTTTGTCTTTCAGGAGGAGAGGGCTGCCTTGTCAGTGAATCAAATCAGTTCTCAGATTTGGGATGCAATATTTATCATGGCAGTGACAGCATGCAAACATGAGACTGGCATCTTGGGTGTTCTGCAGATGCTATCGCTGTTGTTAAAACACACAACTTCTTGCACAGAATTGTGAGCAGAAAGCTTCCAACTGGAACCAGCTCAGATGCCAAATCCCTGACAGCCAGGGAGCCTGGGTGGGGCTGGCGTTGACAAGAGAGGAAGCACCTTTGGCATGAGACCCCAGCTGGGGCCCAGGGAAACCAAAGAGCCCTGCCTTCAATGCAGAGGGGCCCTGAAGCTGGCAGAAGAGAGCAACGATCACTCGGGAGGCCCGTGCTTGACACCAGATGTAGGAATTGAGAGACTTGCATCGCTAAATAATTCATTGCAATATCCTTGAAGGAGCAGGCTCCTTAACATGTTACAATAGGATTCTAGGACAAAAATTCATGCCGCTTTCTGGAACTTATTGATGGTGCAAAGCACGAGTCAGCAAACCATGGCCCACTGGCCAAATAAGCCCGCTGCCTGTTTTTGTACGGCTTGTCAGCTAAGAATACCACCTTTTACATTTTTAAACGGTTGCACACAAACCAAAAGAAGGAGCATATTTTGTGGCATGTGAAAATTATAGAAAGTTCAGATTTTAGTATTCACAAAGTCGTGTTGGCCCAGAGCCAGGTTCATTTGTTGAGGTATTGTCTGCGTCTGCTTTCACGCTAGAGAGGCAGAGTTGAGGGGCTGCGACAGAGAATGCATGGCCTGCAGATCCTGAAACAGTTACCATCTGGCCCTTTACAGAAAGGAGTTCAATGTCCCCTGATCTGCAAGGTGGATTGTTGAGTGTGAGTGTGAGTGGGTCCTTGTGTTTCACTGGGGCCTGGGTGCCCCTGCCGGGGGACCTGTAGAAACGATTAGATGGAGAAGAGCTGTGTGTCTGCCCGAGGACTGTGACTCTGTGATGAGAGTGTTTCGATGGAGAATAATGTCTGTATGGCAGTTCCCGTGAACGACAGTGTGTGTGCAAATGTGTGTGTGTGTGTGCAAGATAGAGTAGGGTCTTTGGGCAAGATCCACATTTTTGCAAAGTGTGTTCCCTTTAATACCAGCTCCAAGGGACATTGTAGGAGTGACATTATAAAAATGGGTTTGGTGATCAAATAAGCCCGGGGTGGGCAGAGCGGGGCAGGATTTTCCCCTAGAGGGTTTTTATTAATATACGCTGATGTCCATCACGCCCTTCTGAAAGGGAAGTGTCGGAAGTAGCATTCTCCAACCGATTTGGCTGCAGAGAATATTTAATGTTCTATGATCCAGGGATGCTGTGTGGCTCCCATGTGCTGTGGATGGACCACAGGTGCTCTGCTGTTAGGTTATGAGAGCTGGAAGACCACTGCAAGAGGAATGCCAGTCATCTGGTCCATGCGTCGGTTGGCGACATTGACTTTCATTGGGTTCCAAGCCCCCTGCCAGCTTCTGGGATCCCAAGGAAAGGTTTCCCTATGAGGAAGCAGGGAGGCTCCTAGGGACAGACTTGAGTCAGGCGTGGCAGATCGGGACTTTGCTGAGAAAACTAGGCCACCCCATTACTTTCCAAAGGGCGACCCATGAAACCTCTGACCGAACTCCTTTCTCTGGGCTTCACCTGGGACATTTGCCAAGGCTGGGGTTCTGAGAACCTGAGTCCTTCAGCAGATGTGGCAGACTGACCCCCCTACCTGCAGAGGTTCCCAGGGCAGTCAAAATCACAACCCGGAAATGTAGACCTTCCAGAATGCCGATCTGAAGAAGTCACACAAAGAGGAAGAATTCAAAACCCGTAAGATGACCCATGAAGGAATTCAGAAGGGTCAGACCAGAGCAAGAGGGATCAGGAAAAAAAGGTTGAGGGGTATAGTTTCTAGATCATTCCAGAGGTGCTGGGTCATAGCTGCAAATGGTTTTTATAGGCAGCCTTAGTTAGAGGGGAAGGGGGAAGTTTTAAGGACACCAGGCTGGTTTGGACCAAGCAAATCAACTCGTAATTGGGTCCCGGGATCCAGAGCTTAATCAGGTACATTTATGAACTGAGGGTGATGAAAGGAGAAGGTCTGGGGGGAAAGGCCATTTATTGAAATCTTAAAATCTGTACCCCCATAATATGCTGAAATTAAAAAAAAAAAAAAAAGAAAGGAGAAGGTCAAAGGCAAATGCAAAAGTCTTTATAAGAAGGAGTATGGAGACCCAAGCGAGTGTTGTTTAATCTGTGTTCAGGTCTGAAGGATTAATGCTAAAAACAAAAGCCCCAACCCTGGAGGATAGCAGAGGAGGAACAGCTCCGAGGATGAGGAGTAACGTTGAACTTGGACTCGGAGATTCAAGGCTGCTTCCGTGGCACCTAGAGCTCCCTCTTTGGGGTACCTGCAGAAAGAGTGGGCATTATTTGAAGGTGCAGAGTCCTTGTGGCCAGAGACCAATGCACAGACTTTTAAAGCTTTGCCTCCACCAGTCGCCTGGCACCAGCAAAGCTCTGGTCACTGGCTAAGACTTTTGCTCTAACCTCAGAGCGTTTCTTCCTCCCCTGGTTCCCTTTCCTGCATTCATTCATTCATTCATTCATTCGCTGGCCAATATATTGTATACTTTGTGAAAAGCAGCATGCCCAGTGGGTAGGGGAGGTCTCCACCACATTTAAAACCATTTACCCCAATCCCAGCCTGGAAGACTTGCTCTGAGAGGCGGCTGGGCTACAAGGAGCAGGGTTTTAAATATCTGTCTCATCTCAGCAATAAGCTACCTTCCCCCAAGGGTTTCCCTGTGTGTTTACAATGGTGCAATTAAATGTCCGGATAAATAACAGTTATTAAATGGGTAAATATCTTCCAAATGGGAAGCAGAGTCTGCTGGACTCATTGTTTATTTAGCTCTTAGGAGAAGCTGGGGTGCGAGGGTAATAACAGGCGACTTCTGACGCATCTTTCTGGTGTTTAAAGAGGGAAAGGTCTGGGGCTGACTTCAAGGGGAGAGGATGGGCAGGGAGGCTGCCCGGGGGTATTTTTAGATCTTTCCTAGCAAAAAAAAAAAATTACTTGCACACAAATACTGGGATCTCTTTCAATGCTTCTTTCCGAGCCATTAAAGCTGTGGAAATCACACAATTGAGCTACCTTTCCACCCAACACTGGCAATCTTCAAATAAAAGGCTCCTGGGCTATAGTTTAATCTGAATAGATGGTTTGCCAAATAAAAAAACGCCAGTTACAATAATTAGGAGAATGTACTTATGGAGTTTCCGAGCCTTTATCTTCCTTACTGCTGGTGAATTGGAGAACACATTTATCTTGTGGGGCTTGTCTGAATAGAAAGCAGGCAGGGGGAATATGGGTTTTGTGGGTGAAATGAATTTTCTGTCAGTCGAAACAGCTTTCTGTGCCTGTGATAAATATGAAGCCAAAGCCTTTTTTATAAAAACTTTTTAAAAAAAAATGTGTGGGCCTTGGCTAAGGCTTTCATTTCCTTATTTTAATTATTTAATCTTCTGGGAGGAAACATTAGGTGTCCACCCCATCAACCCTAGAGAGCTGCCATGCCCCGGGGTACATACTTGTGGTCCTCTTGCCATTCTTTGTACTGTGAGTACAGCCCCATTTAGGGAAATCCAAGATATGGAAATCCACATTTATGTTAACCTCTCCCACACCACACCACACACACACACACACACACACACACACACACCACACATACACACGTACTTACACACATATACATACATGGTGGAAAACTGCCTGGCTTTTCTTGTGCATTTAAAGTTAGAACTGTGTTTATGTTAATTTTTAGTTACATAGCCTTTCTCTCTTAACCCCTGATGTTTTCATTTAACATCAGTGATCAGAGAAGTGGAGTGCTTAGAAATTCCCTCATCCAATTCCCACTCCTCCAGAGTTCTACTTCACCAAGTTGCAGGACTCTAGACCTTCAGATACGTCTCCTTTCCTTCAGCTTTTCCTCATTACCGAGGATAGAATACCGACTTCTGCAGATGAGAGAGGTTATTCAAAGGCCATGCTTACATTCAAGTTTTCTTTTACCTTGGTCACGCACTTCAGAGCAAGGTCAAGGAAGAAACATGAGGCTGTTATTGTGACTTTAGTTCACTGCTGGAGCTTCTTCAAAGGGCTGGAGATTCACTGTGCAATTGTCCTTCGCTCCTAACCCCTATGCAAGAGCACACAGCAAGAGGAGAGGTTGCCAGGAGCAATGAGCCCAGGAGCTGGAGAGTCGGTGACAGCATGTCCCTGGCCCCTAGGCCAACGGCAGACAAGAGTAAGGTTTTTATTCAGTCATGCTCTTTGTTCCTCCTTCTGTTTCTAGAGGATTCTCCTGACTGAAGCAGTTACTATTTCAGATCCGAAAAAAGAGCAAATATTGGGAAATAATTCAGGGAAAGCTGGGAGCTGATACTTGATGTATGCTTGGTGTTGGAGCAGGTTCAGGACTGTTTTCAAAGGAAAGCCCTCACACTGCCTGGAGATGGGCTCTTGGTCCACCTTCCATGTAGGCATGGGGTAACAGGCAATTTGGAAGGTCAGCCTCTTCAGTGTTCTCAGACTTCACTATCTGTTTACTTTGTTTTTAAAATACAGTCATGCATCACTTAATAATGAGGGTATGTTCTTATAAATGTATCGGTAGGCAATTTTGTCATTGTGAAAATATCATAGAATGTGCTTAACACAAACCTAGATGGTAAAGCCTACGGTATACCTGCTTAGGCTATATGGTATAACCTATTGCTCCTAAGCTACAAACCTATACAGCATGTGACTGTACTGAATACTGTAGGCTGTTGTAACACATGGTAAGTATTCGTGTACTAAACATAGAAAAGACACAGGAAAAGGAACAGTATTATGATCGTATGGGACCACAGTCCATCATTAGGTAATACATATCTAGGTAAATAGAGTATTTAGGTAAATTTGCTAAGCAAATCAAAACACCTGTCCCCCGGGCCTTTTCCAAAGAACTATAAGCTGTCCAAGTTTTGCCAAAGCTAGCCTGAGAGAAGCAATATTTTGAAGAATAGCTGAATAATATGTGGTTCATACATGCATCTAGACAAGTTCTGTCCAATTAAACTCTGTGATGATAGAAAGTTGGCTACGAGCACTGTATCTGTGCTGTCCCCTACAGGAGCCACTAGCAACCTGTGGCTACTGAGCACTTGTAAATGAGAAACTAAATGTTATATTTTATTTACTTTTGGTTAGTGTAAGTTGAAATTTAAATAACCACATGTGACTAGTAACTATTGTATTGGACAATGCTGGTTGTGGGTAATAACAGTAGCAGAACAACTGTTTATTGAATGATTAATATGTGGAGACACTGTGCTAAGCAGCTCTGATGTATCAACTCCTTTAACCCTTACATCAGCATTTTGATGCATACTATATAATTTTTATTCCCATGTTACTTGGAGGAGATTGAGGCTGAAAGATCGTAAGTAACTTGCTCAGGGTCTCTCAGACAAATACGTGGTAAAGCTGGGGTTTGAATCCATGTCTGTGTGCCTCCAATGAGCCCTATGTGTATCAACCCAGGTTTTAGTTGCACTTTATGCAAAATGAAGACAAAACACAAGAAAACACTCTGATCGTATTTCACCGCACTCACTGATTTTATTGGGTTTTACTTTATATAATTTGTATGAAGACAATAGGCTCTTTTAATTTAGCAAATATAAAATTATATTATTATACTTAGTATTTTTTCAAGTTATATATGACATCTTGGGAATTGGCACATACCCTCGTCTCCTTCTTACACAGAGTTGAGATTTTACTTTATCTGAGCTGTCCTTGAACATTTTGCTATGGAGCTGCACTGAAGAAGGTGTCTTACACAGTGGTCTTACAGAGATGCTGTAAAGGCTATTGTTTGCTATCCTATACCGTATACACATTATGAGTGCTTATGGGAGAAATTGCTTTCAGATCTAAGCACCCAGGAAAGGACTGTCAACTTCGTGGAGGTGGCGTACATTTTCCATGCTGATCACGCAACTGACTCGGTTGCCCTTTATGCTTTCACCACCAGGAATCTCGGAGGCAAACTTTTTATTTCCCGTTAACAACTACATAGGAAGCTGTGATTGTATCCCACTTCTAACTTCCTCTTTTTGAGTCAATCTTCCAACCAGTCTGTATTTCCATTGTCTTGAAGTTTATGCAATAAAATATTTTCATTACACATACATATGTGTGTATGTATACATATATACACATATATATTTGTGTATGTATGTGTGTGTATGTGTGTATATATTTGCATGGTCAGTTTCCAATCCTCTGTGCAATGTACTAGGCTAGAAAGTTCAGAATCGACAGCCCGTGCTGCACAGAAGACCTCCATCTCATTTTGGATGGGGCTGGGACCACTCAAACCCCCTCCCAAAGGCCAGTGTGTTTTATTCATGTAGTGGGACACCATTTCTCCTCCACAGAGAAGATTTAGGAAGAAGGAACTTAAAGAAAGAGTGTCATAGTAACCATTTGGTACCAGGGAAGATGCCCTACAGATTCTATCTTTGGCTTGAAAGAGTGGAAAATGGAATTAAGCAGGCAGAGAGCATAAATGGTGATGTACCACCCGGCACTCAGAATGCGAGACATGGAGCAGTGGGCACAGGTACCGTTCTGTGACTCCCCATCATAACCAGTCTCTGCAGTGTCTTATAGACTGCAGCACCTGATTAACCCAGTTAGAAGTTTCTGGAGTCCTCATCTGTATACAGCACACATGGTGGTATCCGCATTAGGGAATCATTTCAGTTATAACAGAAGCAGACCAAGTCCCCACTGGTGGATTTGGGTTCCCAAATCTACTAGCAGAGACAGAAAGGCAGCCACTCAGCTTGAGGGGGGGGGGCGGTGTGAGGACTACTTTCAACCAAAAGAGGCAGAGCTTATGTAAAAAGATAAATAAATAAATGCAATGGAAGCACCTTTTTTTAATTATCGCACACAGTTGGTGTGTTGGTGGGAGAATAAATGTTTGAGGGGCAAAAATGTGTGGGTGAGTGTGGTAGATATTGTCATAATATAAATAGGTAAGACCATGAAGGAAACTAGGTCTACAGCAAGTTGCAGTGAATTGAATTGGATTGAATTGAAGCAAGCCACATTTAGTGATTTTTTTAATTCGTGCAAGGTCCAAATAAGAATGTTGACTTAGGTAGCGTGGTTTGGTTCAAGCACAGAAAAGAGCATCTCAGAAGATGCCCAGATCCCAGTTCTTTCCTTTTAAAATATCAGCTCAGCAAGAGGCGCACATGGAGTAAGAGAGAGGTAATAATCCAGAGACAAGCCTCTCAAAGTATGGCCACCACCAGCAGCAGCGACACCTGGAAGTTTGCAAGACGTGCAGCCTCTCCAACCCTACTTCAGACCTGCTGAACAGACATCTGCATTTTAGCCACATTCCCAAGCCATCTGTTTGTGCATTAGAGTCTGAGAAACACTGCTCTCAAGCAGTCTACTAAGGATTGTAAAGTCTGTGAAGTCATCTTAGGGTGTCCTGGGCACCCGTCTACACATTATTTGTGCAACATGTACCAAGCATCTTCAGGGAGAAGGAATGGTCTCAGCATTCTTTGGGATGCAAAGATAGGTATGACTTTGGCTCAATCCTAAAGGAGTTTAAAATCTGTTGAGTGAGTAATGGGGAGAACAAAACATGTATATAAACATGGAAACTCATGGTAAAAAAATAAATGTCATAAGAAGTGCCAACACAGGGATTAGGAGGAAAGACAGGTCATGTTAGATCAGACAATCGAGCTGGGTATATAGGAGCAGGGGCAGCTGAGAGCAGAGCTGGGCAGGTAGAGTGTGTGGAGGGAAAAGACAAGAGCCAAGAGTGATCTAGTTTAGTCCCAGAAGCCTCCCCACCAAAACACTGTACCTTTTCTCACTTTGTGGCTACCCCTTTCTCCTCCCCCCATATGATGGACCCTCACTTTTCTTCTTCCTTTCTCCCAAGAAAATATGTCACTAGCTCCTTCCTTCACCAGGGGAATGAATGAATGTGAATGAATGATATCAGCTTCAAATGTAGTCCTTTGGGTGGGATTTTGATGGACATCAAAGCTCTCCTATGACATGGAATTCTAAGCCACTGTTAGTGTATTGCAAATCCCCTTTCCCAAATGGTTTTTAATCTCACCACATAGCTGATTACCTGTTCTGCCTGTGCATGAAGTTGACAGACAAATTCTTTTTTTCTTTTTTCTTTTCTTTTCTTTTCTTTTTTTTTTTTGAGAGGTAGCCCAGTATGGTAGTTAGGAGAGATTCTGAAATCAGACTAAGTTAGCTGTGTGATCTCGAGAACATGTCTTAACTTCTCTGTGTTTCCTTTCTCCCATTCATACAGTGGGAGTAATACTAATACATTCCTTGAGAAGTTGTTAGCAGGATAAAAAAGATACTGCATGAAAAGCACTTGGAATAGCTAGCGTGAGGTCAGCTACTGTTGTGATACTCTCACCGAAGTTCTCTATATTTTTATAATAAAATAATAAGAATCTCTTAGGATGTGGGGTTTTTTTGTTGTTGTTGTCTGCTTGTTTTGAGACAGAGTCTCACTCTATTGCCGTGGCTAGAGTGCCGTGGTGTCAGCCTAGCTCACAGCAACCTCAAACTCCTGGGCTCAAGTGATCCTCCTGCCTCAGCCTCCCAAGTAGCTGGGACTACAGGCAGGCACCACCATGCCCGGCTAATTTTTTATATATATGTTTTTAATTTTCTAGCTAATTTCTATGTTTTTAGTAGAGACAGGGTCTCGCTCTTACTCAGGCTGGTCTCAAACCCCTGAACTCAAACAGTCTGCCCACCTTGGCCTACCAGAGTGCTAGGATTAGGCATGAGCCACCTCACCCAGCCTAGGATGTGTTTTAATAACACTATTTCCCAGAATCATCCCCCTAGAAATTCGGATGTTGTGAGTGTGAGTGGTCCCTGAAATTTACGTGCTTAACAACTTGATTAGACCCTTGGTGATTCTTATTGGCAGAGAAGTTGGAGAAATGGATCTGCCCCTCTGTGAGTGGATAAGGCAGTTACAAAGAGCTATTTCACATCTCTTTCACAGGGAATCAGTGTCTGTTTCTCGTGCACGCTTTGCTGGAAATCTGTGCACACCAAGGCAGGCAGTGATGCAAAGCAAAAAGCCCCAAAACTCTGGAGTTCAGCAAGCCCTGGTCCAAACCCAACTCTGCCCCTCCTGAAGGTTTGATGGATGTCGGGTGGGCAAGATCTGATGCTCTGTAATTCCCAGCGTGCAAAGAGGAGAGGTGCATTCCAAATTGAGCCTCCCCAGGGCACGGGAAGCAGCAAGGCAAAACTGACAGAATGTTCCAGTGTAGGAGCTTGGAAGTGTCTAGCCAGAAAGTAATTATAATCATGAAGACATAGGTCAAGGCCTGAGATGCAGATGCAGGTGAGGAGGTCATGGAGTCAGACCGGCCCAGGCAGGTACTAGAGCACGAAGGACCAGCCGCGGTCAGAAGGGCAGGAATATATCTCAAAGGTCTCCACACTTATGATCCATCGTTCAGAGAATTTGAGTGGAGAGAACAAGTGATGCTAGCCGTGGAATGAGAGCCAATTCTAGAACAGAAGCTGTTTGCTTAATACCCTGCTTGTTATGTGCTGAGTCTAAACACAGCACAATCCCCACGTGTTTCTGTGGACCCAGCTAGGCTGCTGTGGCTGGCTGTGCAGGTTGTATACTGCCCAACCTCAGGGAGCACCGTTCACACTGTAGCCTTTGTAACAAGCATCCTCTTGGGTTGTCCACTGCACAAACTACACAATCATGTGTGACAGCCGTAGTCACCCTGAGACTAGCAGTTGTGGCTAGTTTTGATTCGTGCTGGAGCAGGGATATCAGGCCACTTCTTGGCCTAACATTTAGTCCAAGAAGCAACTTCTTTATCTCTTATGCCTTAATCCCAGAAACCTTGCCCAGTGGCGTGCCGGCAGCGCTGCAGTGGGATGGCATTTTGAAGAAGGATAAAAGCAGGAAATGAAATGTTTCAGGGGTTTGTGGAACCATCCCTTAGCAGATGATCAGCCTGGGATGCTCTGATTCAGACAGGGCCCGAGTCTCATCCAAGGGGGCTGACCCACAGGAAGGGCAGGGTCATTGTTTCTCTGAGCCACCGGGGACTCTGCTATTGCAGCCACCACACCACACTCGTTCACACAGGCACGTGGAGCCTCCTGTCCCCTCCTCCTTTATTTTCCTTTTTGATATTTATCACCATCTAATATCCTGTTGTGGTCCGAATGTCTGTGTCCCCCCAAAATTCATATGTTGAAACCTAATCACCAATATGATGGTATTAAGAGGTGAGACCTTTGAGAGGTGATTTCATCATAAGGAACGGAGCTCTTATGAATGGAATTGGTGCCCTGATAAAAGAGACCCCAGAGAACTCCCTGGCCCCTTCCGTCTGCCCTGTGAGGACACAATAGGAAGTCGGCAGTCTATGTGCCAAGAATAGACTTATCAGACAAGGAATCTGCTAGTGCCTTAATCTTGGACTTCGCAGGTGATAAATAAATTTCTGTTCTTTAAAAGCTTCCCAGTTTATGGCACTTTGCTACAGCAGCCTGAACAGACTAAGATACATCCTACGTGTGGTTTTTCTTAAACCTATTTTCCCCAACTAGAATATAAGCTAAATGTGTGCCTGGCATATAGTTGGCATTCGATAAATAATTGTGGGCTGAGGAAGGAAGGAAAGAAGAAAGGAAGGGAAGGAGGGAGGGAGGAAGGTAAAGAGGAAGGAAGGAAAAGAGAAGAGAAGGAGGAAGGGAAGAAGGAAGGGAGGGAGGGAGGAAGGAAGGTAAAGAGAAAGGAAGGAAAGAAGGGAGGGAGGGAAGAAGGAAAGGAAGGAAGAAGGGAGGGAAGGAGGAAGGAAGGAAGGAAGGAAGGAAGGAAGGAAGGAAGGAAGGAAGGAAGGAAGGAAGGAAGGGAGGGAGGGAGGGAGGGAAGGAGGAAGGGAAGAAGGAAGGGAGGGAGGAAGGGAAGAAGGAAGGGAGGGAGGAAGGGAAGAAGGAAGGGAGGGAGGAAGGAATGAAGGTAAAGAGGAAGGAAGGAGGAAGGGAGGGAGGGAGGGAGGAAGGGAGGGAGGGAGGAAAGAAAGAAAGAAAGAATTGAATACACAAATGTATCTCTGAGTTAAACAAGGGCTGTCACCTAGGCCTTGGGGGTACAGGGAACAAGTCCATTTACAAAGAAGAAAGAGCAGAAAAAGAATTAAGTTGGAAGTAAAGGCATTTGTCAGAACTGGGACCCGTAGGTAGAAATCCAGGCATGAGGCCTGGAAGGAAAGATGCAGCTGAGGGGCACAGGGACAGGGGAGTCCACCGGAGACGCCCCAGTCCCAGGTCCCCCAGCTGTGCTTTGCCTGCCCAGGAACCAGCCTAATGAGGTGTTCAGGGCCCACAGCTGTGCCAGGCTCAGTCGTCTCAGCCCAGGGCTGACATTCCCCCCTGGCCATTGCAAACAGCAGAAGGAACCGGTGGCCGGGCTGCCCTGGTCCCTTCTAAGGAGCCATTGCTGGTTTGCATCAGACGGCGGAAATGCTGCGGAAGGGGGGTGTGGGGGAAGGGGTGAGCTCATTTCGCATTAAATGCCTCATGATTATTGAAAATCGGGGGTACAATGACCTTTATTTAGGCAGAGCGCACAGCACATTCCTGGAGATGATCTGCTCCACTGCCACGGTACACACAGACGGACGAGCGAAGGAGCCAAGCCCGTGCCCCTGCGGGTGCCAGTCCCCGCGCCGCAGAGCCAGGCGCTGGATTTGCGTTAATTGGATGAACAGTCGCATTCGCTCGGCGGCTTTGATTTGCGCTTTAGGCTGCTCCATCAGGATTTCTTAAACACAAATTGATCTCTGCTAATTCATGCATCACCACTGAATATTTTGACATACGACACCTCCTCACTTCGGAGCATCGGTGCAGGCTGGCAAGCCAGAGGGGCTTAGACGTTCTCCGCCCTTGCACTGTGCGCAGTGTTCCAGAATTCCTGCCGGGACACCTGCTCTAAGGAATCCTTCTACACGATTATTGTATCCCATTTTTCTCCCCTTCCTACTTCCTCTTTCTGCGCCAGCTTTCTTGCCCCTTTCAATTTTTGTTGCAATACCTACCTAGTTCCTTCCCTCCACCTCCTCATCTCTCCGGTCTTTTTAGTTTCTCTCGTCCCTTTCCCACTTCATTCTCTTCCTTCCTGCCTTGGTAAAAACTACATCTCCCCTTCCCACCCTGTCGCCCACCTGCTTTGCAGAGCCCTGCCTCCCTGTCCTCAGCTGCCACCTCTACCGTCACCTCTCCCTATTTCCTGGTCCTCCTCCCTCTTTGCAAATTGTGATTTTTCCCTTCTCCAAACTTGTCTCTGTCACAAGCTGTGTACCCCCGCCTAGCCAGCCTGTGGGTGGGGCCACCTCCGGGATGGCGGGAAGAGGAAGGTGTAGGATGCTGGAGCTGTAGGACGAGGCACTAAGGTGCGACTGAGGAACCCAACCTCCTTCCCCGCTGCAGGCACCGGGCACTGTCCCTAAGGGCCAGGAGGACAAACCCAGAGCAGAAAGAGCAAGTCCCCCGAGTTCCGTCTGCAGGAAAATAGAACCAGGGAGGCGCAAACTCACGCCTCAGCGAATTACCTTGGTTAGGCACTCTGAGCAGCAATTAGCATTTATCAGAATAAAATATCTGTTGGGTGAATGGGTGAATCCATCAATAACACTGTACACAGAGCCAAGCTTCACATCAACATGCATATTTGTTTACTAATGATCAATCATGGACCAACAAAAGTGGACATAAATCTAAAGTAATGACAACAACAATTATAAGATAAATCTATAACATATATACATCAAGGTTCCATGCCAGTGTTTGAGTTCCCCCAGGAAACAGACTCTGAGATAGATATCTGCATGCAGGTGATTTTGGGGGGCTGCTCTTGGGAACAATACCCGTGAAGGAACAAGGCAAATAGGTTGGAGCAGAGAGAGAAGTTAAACTGCACTGTGGTTAGCCTCAGCTTTTCCATGAGGGGCTCTGGAGCTGAAGTAGCCCTCCAAGGGTGTCCCTAATCCAAGGGAAGGGCCAGGTTTTTGGACCTCAGCATCAATTAGTCACTAGGAAGGGTGAGTAATGTTGGGTGAAAATGCTTCCTTAACTAGGTGGATAAGGGCCTAGGACCTAAAGGGACATCTGGGTGGTGCATTCACTACAAGCATTCACTACATGGGATCTTTATGCTTCTTCTGTAATGCAGAGAAGTACACCATGGTATCATGGGATCAAGTTCCTGCCATTTCCAGCTGTTCCCTGATTACCATGGTGCAGTGCCGGGCACAGGCAGATGCCCAAGAAATGTTTGTGGAATTGGACTGAATTCCAATGTTCTCATAGGTCTTCCAGATGATCCGGTTCATTCCCTCATCTTACAGATGAGGGGTCTCAGAGTGGTCCAGTGTCCTGTTCAAAGATGCACAGCTCGTTAGACATAAAGCCAAGGACAAGAGCCAGGCTTAGGTCCTGGTGTTTTCTCCACCAAGCACTGCTACCTGCCACTGGTCTTTTGGGTCTAGATCACGAAAGGCTACAAGGTAACAACAAGCTGATGTTCATGTTTTAATGAACGTGCTCCACCAGTGGATCTGCCTGTTACTATCATAGAAAGCCTGTTTTCTTCTGTGGGCTGGAATTTTCTAGTCTCTGAGGGCTCACTCAGTATTATCTGGCAGATGCCATTTTTCACCATGAACTTTCTATTGAGTCATCTAAATTAGCATTTCCCAAACTTTTACATGTAAGTCATAGCATCAAATTTCTGAAACAGACAGACAGATCTAAGAGGTGGTCACATACTACTTTGCTTGAGGAAGAAAACCATCATCATTATCATCATCTGAAATCTTCCCATGCTGCCTTGAGATATTGCCATTAGCACTTTGGAGATTGAACTCTCAAGTAGCTATTAATGAACACGTATGTCATTGTGTTTGGGTAGATGGGATGGTCAAGTATATTAGATGCTTAGCACATACTTGGCAGATAGAAGCTTCGATGAAGGCAAACTGACCATGCCTTACTTTTTCCCATCACAAAATCAAGAGACAGGCATGTGAGAGAAGCAGCTTAGAATTTGGAACCAGAGTTCAAGGATTTGGGTCCACATACTACCTGCTTCATGACGGGACATTTGAAGCAAGTCCTACAACTCCTCTTAGTGCATTTCTTCACCTATATAATAAGGTAATAACTTGCTTTGGAACAGTGGCTTTGGTATCGGGCTGGCCAAGTTTAGGTCCTGGCTCTGCCGCTTATTATGTATGTGACTTTTGGGAAAGCTTTTTCTTTCACCCTGTTAGCCTTGGTTTTCTCATATGTAAAATACTGCTGATAGCCAACACCATGGGATTCACCAGAGATGAAGTGCACATAGCACTCAACATAGACTTTGGCCCATAGTAGCTCCCCAATAAAAGCCAGTGGGTTGCAGATACAGCGGCAACAGCAGTGATGGCATCTGCAGTTCCTTGCATTATTTTGAGGATAAAATGCAATCATGCCAACAAAAGTTTTGAAAAGTGCTTTGTAAGTATTTGTCGCCTATAAACTAGTATTATATGCACATGGCTATTTTATTAGAAAACCTATGAATCATTATAGATACTTCTTACCTAGCAAAAAGTGTAAATCAGGCTGGAGAGCTTTTAGGGTCAATGTCAGGGTAACAGCCTTAACATTTCAGTTAAAGGCCTCCTCATTTTTCATTCATTCTTTCCACAAAGAGCCATCTAAAACGGGTACTGTTTGAAATTTTGCTACTTACTTCAAATGCTATGGGTAGGACTAAACACATCACCTCTCCTCAAAGTCCTACTCTGGGCAGTTAATAAGTGTGCAGTATCTCATTTAATCCCCACAACCATTTGGAGAGGGTGTTGCTCAAGATCCCATTATACAGATGAAGAATACAGACACATGGAGGTGAATTTGCCAAAGATCAAAGAACTGGGAAGCGGAGGACCTCAAGTCAAGTTCTGGATCCCACGTTGTACAGAAGCTCCTCTCGGAACACTTTTGCCCCTCCATGTGTTACACGCCAACCACCTGGCCCCCGGCACCTGCAGAGCTCAAAACCGAACCATAGCATGAGCGTTTCCTAAGCCACTGTGATTTTCCAAGACAGGTATTTTCTTGCCTCTAAATGAAAAATTGAAGGTATTACCGGGCACCCAAAATGTCTGTGAATTCAAAACACCAGTTGTGACATTTTTCAGATTTTGACTTCAAAATATTTTCTTCTGACTGACAGCCCATAAATACCCACTCCTTGGGTTGAGTGTAATTATCATAGTCTCTATTTTGACCACCGCTGGTGCAAACTCACCATCATTTCTCGGCCCAGAAGTCAGCTGGTTCTACAGCTGCTCCCCACCCAACCCCCTCCTCCTCCTAGGGAGAAATAACTACACATTCTGGTGTTCTCAAAGCGAGAGGAAAGCAGGGAATGAGGGAATGGGGATATCTTCCTTGCCCAGAGACACGTCTACCACACTGGAAGCAGGAGGCAGCGCTGAACGGTGGAGAATGGGGTTAGTGGCCTCTGTAGGCCAAGGCCAGCTCCACCACCAGGAGCTGTGTGACCTGGGACCAATCCCTCCATGGCCCTCAGAGCTCCATTTGTGAAGTGGGAATTAGAGTAGCAACGGAAGATGTCCTATTAAACATTTAAATATGCAGAAACCATCTGTAAACTACAAAGCACTTTAAAGATATAAAGAATGATTATTGCTATTATTTCCATTCTTAATATTGCCATTGTCTGCATGAATGCCACGGTGCTTTCTCTTTTGTTGGCATAATCAGCCACACATCTGGAGCCAAAGCCCAGAGCCCCCTCCTCAGCCTTGGGGTAGCTGTGTTGTTACATACAAGGTTTGGAGACTCGCTACTTCCCGCCTGGGCAACGTCAAAGGTTAAAGTGTCAAATTTGTCTCCTCTCCAAACCACATACTAACCCTTGGCGGCACCACTGAATTTCTTAGAGGGAAGACCTTGTTGGAATTCACTGGAGGTTGCCTGGTTTCTGACAAGGCAAGCTCTCCATATCAGAGCCCCCCCCCCCCCCCCCCCGCCCTGTTCAGGGTCATGGTGAGGCTTCTGCAGCAGAAGGAACCCATGCCACGTGGCATTACCAGCCTGATAGTCTGTTTACACCCTGCTATTTCTTCATCCCTCTGCAGGGCCCCAGTTTTCTCATCTGTCCCATGGAAAATGGTATAGCGGCTCTCAAGTGCCTTCCCTCTCTGACATTCTAAGTTCTCTCTTCTGTTCATGAGGATTCTTGACCACTCGCTCCATCCACAAGGCAGAAAGCAGGCTGGCACACGAAGGGTGGCCATGACTTTGACCCATCTCATTGCTCATCACTCCCAACTTTAAGCATCCAAATGGTCAGACCTACTTGTGCTTCCCTTCCTATAGCATGCCGGTCACAGCCTGTGCCATCGCCCATGCTACACGCTGAGGTAGTCAGGGACACAGGCCCGGGGAGATGCTGGAATCCAGGCTTCGAAGCTGAGTAGCTACGTGACAAGTTGCTCAGTCTCTCCGTGCCTCGGTTTCCTTATCCATAAAAAGGGATGATAATAGCACATACCTCTTGGAGTTGTGGAGCAGAATAAGTGAGACTAATGCCTGAAGAGTGTTAAGCAGCATGTCTGGTACATGGAAAATTCTCAATCACAGGCGAGTTTCTGATATTATTATTATGTACAATATGATATATATATATATATTATTATCATCATCTTTATCAGTCAGAGTTCAATCAGAGAAGCAGAACCCAACAAGAGACAGATAATGTATAGATAGATCCATAATAGATATAGTATATGTCTGGGATATAATATACGTGTGTGTGTGTGTGACTTGTTATAATAAATCAGCTTATGCAACAGCGGGGGCTGCCCAAGTAAAGCCACGCCCGCAGGGCAGGCAGGAAGCAAAGGTCGTGAGCAGGCGGGACTCTCACAGGTGTGAGCTGGAGCCTGCTGGTCATAGGTGGCAGTTGGGGAGGAAGGTGGAGGTGGAGTGGAGAGGACAGTTGCAGGCCCAGTGGCTTCTTTTAAAGTGCTTGCTGGGTTAGGTCAGACCCGCCCGGTATAACCTCTCCTTTGCTTAATTTAAGATCCACTCATTAGGGCTGTAATCGCATCTATAAAATCCCTTCGCGCAGCGCCTAGATTTGTGTTTGATCAGATAACCAGGAGAAGATGTGCCTGTGCTACCCAATGGCCGCCTGTCCTTGCCCAGATACTATAATACTTAATCAGCAAAAGAGAACGTATCAGTTCCTGAACTTGTAAGCCTCAAGCCTATAGCGGGCCTTCTGTTTTGCACAACTGCATCTAAAAAAAATGAAAGAAACGTGTGGCACCAAATGTATTCATGTGTACATTAGCGCATTTCAGAAGGGAGAAAACTTCCGTTCTGACCAGGCATCAAAGAATAATAACTGAATCTTCGCTACACAACTGTCCACGTCTCACGATTGGGAGAATTTTCCGGAGGCTAGCTTCCGGTTCCGTACATCTCACACCTTGCCTCTCCTCCCTGACCCGCGTCATTCTGCACGGGGTGCTGTAGGATCTGCTTATGTTACTGCACGACCCGGGCACTGGACTTCACGTCAGCACACAGGGCGAGCTGGTGTGGCAGGTGGGAGGAGTGTTCCTGGGAGCCACTCCCACACCAGAGTGACAAGCAATGACTGTGCACAGAAGGCACCAGAACCCACATAGACATAGCCTATTAAACCCCAAATAAATGCACCCAAAATGCAGCCTCCCCTTAGCCAGGTGCCAAGACCACCCAAACCATGCAAAACACACTCAACACAAAGGCAAGTATGATAGAGGAGGAGTCAGAGTGGAAAGAGACAAACGGCCTTAATTTATTGCCACTAAAACATTTTGCAAATTTTATCCATATATATGTCCCCGTTGCTAGGGCTCTCCAGGGCCTTGGAGGGAGCCCAGACAAGTGGAGCAACCCCCCACAGACAGCTGAAGTGCTTTATGTGCATGTATATATAATTATAAGGTGTAGGACCATAATCCCCTGCTAAATCTCACAAATAAAGCCTGTTTCCTTGTCTATAAAATGGGGATTATAGTGTGCTGTTGAGAGAATTAAGCAAAACAATGTTTATAAAAGCGCTCATCGGGATGTCTGGGCCACAGTGAGAATCAGCAAATGCATTCATCACTGAATGTCACTTCTCCTGTGAGATACCCCTACACTCCAGGTGCTTAGTGGAGCTCCTCTTGTATTGTCACAGACACTGTGCACAGACTTCTGCCACAGCAATGACACCTTCGCCTTACTGCTGTTTCACTTGTCATTCTCCCCTACAAGCTGGGACACATTTTGAGAGATATGATTTTGTCCAATTTACCTTTGATTCCTCAGCACCTGTCACAGAGCATGGTGCCTTCTAGAGGTTCAGAAATATCTATTTTCTTCTCCTTTTCCTGAGACCCTGTAAGTATATCGGATCCTTTTGGAACATGTGGCTCTGTACCGTAATCTACCTTTTCGTTACATCTGAATATCCTCCTCTCAGCTCTGCTCCCAAAGGGACACTAGAAATCACATCTTCCTTCCTGCCACAGATGCCAGCACAGGGCCAGGCCCAGGTTACACACCTTCTTCTGCAGGTAGGGCCCCTGCAGCCAAAGAGAGCACTTTATCCAGAAACAAAGACTGCCTCCAAAAAGGCAATCATAGCCCGGGGACCTCTGGGGCTGTGCAGAATGCAGTTAGTCTTTCATTCAGGCAATGGTTAGAAATAACTGCTGCAGCAGGAGACAGCAAGCGCTTAAAGGGAGAAACTGCCTTTGGAGAGCACACAGTCCAAGAGCTGTCCCCTGCTCCCTGCTATATATAGGCTCACTCTCTCCTGGCCTCCTCACAAGTGCCTGAGAAGTGCCCATTAGCAGGTATGCCATGAGAATAGTATCTGCAAATCAGCCTCATCCATCCGAGAAGCTTGATTTCCCAAAGACATCTAATTAGCAACTCCTGGCTAAATTAGTTTGCATCACAGTACGAAAGTGTGCGCTTGCTAGGAGTAAAGTTAGGACCTTTGACAACGTGCTGCATTTCACACTCCTCCTGATTCAGACTGTTGGTGCAAAATGACTCTTGTGCATTTTTGCCCTGATTTTCTGTTGGGTCTGAAGAGTGACTTGTAGTATCCAAGAGGGGACAGGCCATCAACACTGCCCACCCCCCCACACACCTTCACTCCCACTACACCAAAGTGACCCAGAGCTTACAGCCCACGACGGGGTGGCTAAGGCTGGAATTCCCATGAACTGGCGACAGTGAGTGGTGAGGATTTCCTTTGACTGCAGCAAAATGGGAAAAATAAGGAAAGAGTAGTGAATTTTCATAAAACAAAATTTATTAAAGGACTATTCTTTATTATAAGATTAAAACGTTTTTAATTAGCAGTGTATTAAAAATGTCCTTTTTATGTGAAATGATGGTGATAGCAGATAGTAACTTTTTAAAATAGCAAATAAAAAGTTGGTCCCCAATGCCATCTTGAATATTTTATTGTTATTGTTCTACTGGTTCTTGACATCTAGAAGTCTGGGGGTCTCCATTTGAACTTGGAGTTCAAGGTCACCCTTTCTTCTCCTCTCCCTGCTCTATCTGGGAATCCCAGAGAGGTCTGAGACATCACCTCGTGTTCTGGGTTCCAGTCCATCACCAGAAAAGGCAGCTCAGGCCTCCGCTTTGGTTCCGGAGTCACATTTGTGGCCCTTGAACCTGCTGATGGTCAGATGAATTTTTCCACGGCTTGGTACTCTGCCTGGTCTATGCCGACAAGGTCAAGGTGATGTATGGATGTCAGAGCTCAAAGGTGTGTGTCCAAACCCCAGACGCTTCTCTTACATCTGGCTATGTGAGCTTGTCAAGCTCAGCAGCCTCTCCCTGAGACTGGGGAAGTGGAACGTAGCAGTGGCCATGCAGCAGCAGTTGGCAGGTGTCATCAGTACACCTGTGCTGGTCTCCCAAGCAGCAGGTGTGGACTCCAGTCCCAGGGGCCCTAAGTGGTAGTTCGAAGGCACGTCCTTTAGTGGTAAAATCCTCTGCCTCCTCCGGTGTCTTGCCATCTTCCTGGGGGCCCATGCTGTGTTGGCGTCATCATCTCCCCCACACTTGCGATTTGGAATTTCTCAAAGGAGAGTAATTCAAAAGGACTTTTAGCAACCGTCGGACCATGGGACCATTTCATTTTATATTTCATATTTCATTGAGGTCCACAGTAACACTTCCAAAGTCACATATGACTAGAACCAACATCTGTGGCTCACAAATAAACGCTATTAGAAAATAACTGGTAGAGAAAATAAACAGAGAGGTAGACGTGTCAGTGTTTAGGGGCAAGCGCTTTTGTGCAGCCACAAGGGGAAGACAGATCTGAATTCGAATCCCAGTTTGGCCACCTGCTTGCTGTGGCTTGGGACAATTACTTAACCTCCCGACGCCTCAGTTTCTTCACCTCTAAGATGGGGTTATAACACCTCCATTGTAGAGATGTTGCGAGAATTAAAACGAGATCGTGTACCTGTACATAAGAAACTTCTGTGTTAGTGTGCTAGGGCTGCCCTGGCCGAGTTCCACAGACTGGGCGGCTTACACTGCAGAAACCCATTTCCTCCCAGTTCTGGAGGCTGGAAGCCCAAGACCAGCGTGCTGGCAGGGTTGGTTTCTTCCAAGGGTCTCTCTCCTTGGCTCATGGATGGTCATCTTCTCTCTTTCTTCACGTGGGTTTGCCTCTGTGTCTCTGTCCCAATCTCTTCTTATAAGGACACCGGTCACATGGGTTCTGAGTGACCCCATTTTTTAAACCTTAATCACCTCCTTAAAGACCCCATCTCCAAATAACATAGTAACTTTCTGAAGTGCTGGGAGTCAGGACTTCCAACATGGGAACAGGGCTGGGACATGATTTAGCTCATAACAGTACGCAAAGCACTAAGCCAGGACAACATACTCAGTACCTGCTGTTAACTACCTGGTCTCATTCAAAAGAGGACAAAAGTTAGAAGAAGAAGAAAAAAGAAAAGATAAAGTGTGGGTAAAATAGTTCCCCAAAAGGCAAGCTATAAGATTCTTCCCACTTGGCTACTATCTGGGCTACCTATTTGGCCCTAAGCTTCTGGGCAGTCTCTAGACCTGCACTGTCCAGTAGCTACTGACTACGTGTGGCTCTTGAGCACTTGAAATGTGATTAATGTGAATCAAGATGGACTGCAGGAATAAAACACACACAGGATTTTGAAGACTAAGTATGAAAGAAAGAATGTAACCTATCTCCATTAGTAATTTTTTTGACATAGATTACATGTCAACGTTATAATTTTGTTGAAATGATGTATGGGATTAAGTAAAATATATTACTAAAATCAATTTCATCCTTCTATATCTCTTTCTGCTTTTAATATGGCCTCCGGAAAATTTAAATGACATAGCTCAGAGTATATTTCTGCTGAACAGCACCGCCCTAAAAGGTGGCACAGACAGCGAGCTAGATTAGTGTTTCCTAAGCTTGGCTCATCATCACCATCACTGGAGGGAGGAGAGGCAGAAAAATTATCCAAAATACGGGTTCCCAGAATCCTCCCCTGGAGGCTCTATTTTAGTGGGGTTGAGAATCTGCATTCCTATATATGTGCCGGGCATTGCTAAAACTGTGCGTGTATTATCTCCTTGAATGCCTGCATCAAACTCATATAAACATATTAATTTTTCAGATGAGAAAACAGGGACTGGAGAAGAGCAGTTACCGGCCCCAGGTCTCCTCTTACCTAGTCAATGTCAGAACCTGGCGATTCTAGGGCTCTCCAACCGCACGCACGTAGGGTGCTCCATCCATCATCCTCTAGCGACTCCCCAGCCAGGCAAAACCCTAGTCTCCTAGTGCCAGGCTCCCACACTGCCCCCAACCCGCGCCCGGTCACGCCACATCCCACTCACAGGCTACACGATGCCTTCGGTACTCTGAGCTCTCGGGTAGAGGTCCCTACCGAGTCCCTGCATCTCCGGAGATGGCGTGGCACAGAAAGCCAGGCCCGCCCGTGGAGGAAGAGAATCACGCTCCTGTGGCGCATCACAAATGGAAGTGGCCTCGGTGATTTTCTCTCCCGTCCCCATTACACAGATGGAAAACCAAAGTCCAAAGTGGAGGCTTGCTTTGCTAAAAATTACAGCTGGAGCTGGGACTAAAAACCCAGGCGTTTCAGTGAGCAAGTCCAGAGCCCTTTCCCCTAAATCCATGCTTTCCAAACTTAGGTTAGCAGCAATATCCTATTCTGAGGATAAGCCTTACGTGGAAACCCCAAATATAGACAGATGACAGGAGAGCCAGTCTGATTAAGGTGGGGTGGGTAGTATCCCAGACACCTGCCTACCTGTGCGCCTTCTACCTGGTGGCAGGAACCCCTGGAGCTCTGCTATGCCATGCAGTTTAAAGGCCCCTGCCCTTCGCTCCCTTGTTCACCAAGAGCAGTACTCCTAACGGCGCAACTGCATTGAGCATCTGACATCGGCCAGACACTGTACTAAACTGACATGCATGAATTATTTTAGTCCCTGCAGCAGCCTTTGCTGCCAGTACAACCTCATCTCCATTTCAAAGATGAAGAAACTGAGGCACAGACAGGTTAAGTAACTTGCCCCAGATATCATAGTGTCAGAGGTAGGATTTGAACTCAGGCTGTCTGATCCCAGAGCATGAGCTCTTAACCACAGCCTGTATGGGGCAGTGAACGTCCTTGACCCCCGTAGCTTCTGTGCAGGTGGAGGTGGACAGTCAACTGATAAATGGATAAGTGAGACCATTTCTGTTGGCCACCAGTGCTAAGAAGGAAAGCACACGGGGTGGGGATAGACAGTGATGGGGGGTGGCAATCTAGGCAGGGTGCCCAGTCCTCCGCAAAGGGGACATTTGTTCCTGGGTCTGACGGATAAGAAGGGACCAGCCATCCAAGCAGAGAGAACAGCAAGTGCAAAGACCCTGAGGCAAGGAAGTTTGGGGTGTTCCAGGAAGAACAGGGAGACCATTGTAGCTGGACCAGGCGGCGTGGGGAGGAGGAGATGAGGTCTGGGAGGTTGGCCAGAGCCTGAGGAGAGCCTTGTTCTTCTGGGATGTTGGTCTCAGTGTGTGGGAAGTCATCAAAGGGTTTTAAGCAGGGGAGACCAGCTTATATTTTTACAAGATCACTCTGCAATGCAAACGGTGACAGAGCAATTGAACATCCGTTGGAAAAAAAAAAAAGAACTTCAATCTAAACCTTACACTTTATACCAAAAAAATTAATTCAAAGTAGATCACAGATGTAAATGGAAAATGTTAAACTTTGAAGCTTAGAGGGAAATGAGATAGGATAAAATCTTCAGGACTTAGGGCGAGGCAAAGAGTTCTTAGACATGCGCGCAAAGCATGAACTATAACAGGGAAAAATTGATACATTGGACTTCATTAAAGTGAAAAATGTTTGCTCTGCAAAAGACCCTGTTGTCAAGAGGATGAAAAGACAAGCTGCAGACAGAGGAAATATCTGCAAACCACCTATCAGACAAAGAACTTGTATCTGGGTTATATAAAGGTCAGTTTGCCTGTGCTGGGGGCAGGGGTGCATGGCGAGAGGCTAGACCGGAGGCAGGAAGACCAGGTGGGAGGTTCCTGCAGGTGAGACGCTGGTGGCTTGGGCTGGATCAGAGGTGGAGAGACGGACTCCATATAGACACGTGGAGTCAAAAGGAACGTCTGAGGAATTGGATGTGAGTAGGAAGGAAGGGGAAGAATCAGAGATGACCTCTGGGTATTGTGTGTCTTTAAGGCGTGTCCACGGGAGGCCATTCACTGGGTGTGGAGACTGGGGGGCCAGGAAGGGGAGCAGGGCACATCAAGGACTGTTGGTGGCAGGAAGCCAGTGCAGGAAAGGGGCACCATCCAGGTGGCCTTCCTTGTGCATCTCGCCACCTACACTAGATGCTGCAACCCTGTGTTGCACTGGGCTGATCCCTCTGTGCGCACAGCGTCCTCCAACGCCTCTGCACCGTGGTTTTAATGACTATTAAAAAATCGCCAGCAGGGCTCCACTCTTGGCGCCTGGGCTCGACAGGAGTGGCTGGCTGCTCGCCCGGCCCCGCCCCTCCATGCGGCCCCTCCCCAGCCCGCCCACTCCATCGCCCCCCCAAGACCCATGTCAGAGCCCATATTGATCTCAGTGTTCCAGAGAGCAGTTCCAAGAAATGCACAGGCGGACCCCTGGGCAAAGCTGGAAGGCGTGTAGGCAGCCACTCGGAAATGCCGCGGAGAGAAGTCTAGGCCCTCAGCAGAGTCTAGCAGCCACAGAGAGCACAGCCTTTGCCGCTTCTAAGAGGCGATCAGCGGGCAGTGGAGATTAGACTGCGTGGCCATTAGCACGGTCTTCCAATGCAGGCACTTTGGGAAGCAGGGCTGGGAGAAAGAAAGGTACTGGATAATGGGAATCACCAGCATCCCCAGTGATGGTGACCCTCTGTGTGCCTTGAGTTTCCTTTTCAATCAGGGCTTGCCATTATTCCTCTCCTGTAACACTGCTACTACCCCCACAATCGCCTGCCCTGTGCCAACCCCTACGCCAAGCTCCTCACGCACATTATCTTCTTATACCCATTTTACAGTTGAAAGAACTGAGGCTCGGAGCAGTAAAATAACTTGGCCGGGGCCACGTGGCTGATAAGGGGTAGAGCCCAAGGGTCAAATCCAGGTTGCCTGGCAGTAAGGCTTTCACTGTTTAGTGCATGGCCTCCCTGGGCAGAGCAGGCCTTGTGCCCTGCAGGGACTTCCTGCCTGTCCTGCTCCGAGTACCACACTCCATGTGAGCCGGGGCAGATCCCTGGCACCTGGGTCCTATGGACAGTGCCGGCCACTCACCTCCTGACTCCCGAGGGTTTGCAACTGCCTGACTTCCCCCCAGCTGGACTGCATCCACCATCTGGAATGAGTTGAGATTCTAGGATGTTAAGTAACTTTCCCAAGAAACTGACTGGGCAGGGAGTCAAACTCAGGTCTCTCTGGCTCTAAAACGGTGGGTTTTTCCAACTACCTGAAGTTTCTCCACTGTACCCCCCGCCCTCCAAGGGGTGGAGTTGGTGCTTTGCACTGCCTCCCCAAGACGGGGTGAGTTTGCACGGGGCCTTTCCGCTTCCCCTGTTTGCTCTTGTAAGCTGGGGGATACTCTGGCTACAGTGGGGTGGGCATTGGTGGTTCGAGAATTTTGGAAGGATGGAATGTATCTCGTCAGCCCACATGTGGCCTGACCCCCAGGAGGGGCAGCCTGTCCCGGCATTCAGACCACCGCTTCTGCAGCCAGGCCTGGGTCCAGACACCAGTTCTGTGTATGGGACATTGTCCGACGCTCTCACACTCTGGATGTGGTCCATCATCCGTAACGCCGAGATAATGAGCGTCCCTGCCACACGGGGCTGTGAGAGGATTAAAGGAGTTGGAATATTAAGGCATTTGAACAGTGCCAGCATATGCAGTAAGCATCTCATGAATTTTAAGGGTTGGTTTTGCTCTTATTTTTATCATCCCATTAAAACCTCCTTGCTGGATCATCCATCCTTCATCCTCACTTCAGGATGTAGAACTTTCTGCGTCTTCTCATTTCCCCGCACCTCCCCCGGCACCCCAGCCCCAGGACCCTGAGACAAGCTGAGTTTCTTAGGCTCGTGCACCAGGAAAACGGAAACCGCAGGGATGACTGGGTTATTCATTCCGAACGTGAGACAAAGGCCTGAGCTGGCTTTGTATCTAACTGAACTGATTAAGCTGCGTGTTAGCTGGGGATAAAGCCTCTTACCGGATAACTAGACTTTTGCTGAGCCAGGATGATAAATTCATTCTTAATACATTGATAATAAAAAGAGATCTTTTTTTTTCCCCCCCTTCTCTGCGGTTCCAAAGCTTGAGGGCTTTACCTGTGTGGAACACCGCCATCTAGAGGGCATCTGGGGTCATTGCACATTTCCAAAGGAACGTCAGAACTTAACACACTCCATAAGAGCTTCAAAGCAGACACCCCGGGAAGCAAAATGTGTTTACAAAATGACTGCCAGTAGTTACTTATTACCCTGGAAATGGCATTCCGCTGATTGTGCGGCCCTGCTGCACGTGACTCTTCTAGGAAAAGTGGCGTCCGCTGCCGTGACATGTTTGGCTCATCTAAACAGACTTTTCTTGAGCACCTACTATGTGCCGAGCACGACACTAGCACTGTAAAGGATACAGAGATGAGTAATTCGTGTCCCTGCACTTAAGACGCCAGTGCGGGAATAAGCAAAATCAGGACGAGATGACTTAAAAATAATGTAAGTTAGGGGAACTTAGGTCCTGTGGAGGCAGAGCTTGTGGCATTGGGAGGAAGGGGAGAGAGGAGAGATTAATATTGCATGAGTATGCACAATGCAGTCTTGACATTATCTCACTGAACGTTCACTCTCACCCTGTGAGTTTAGGCAACGTTTCCCATCTTATCTCAGAGAGGACATGGAGGCTCAGAGAGGTTGGGCCACTCGCCCAGTGCTGCCCAGCTGAGAGGCGAAGAAGCCAGGATTCCAACTGAGATCTGTCTGACTCGAAAGGATGTCTGGCTGCCTGTTGAGGATGGAGAAGAAATTTATGGGGAAATTGGCTCTTGAATTATCTCAGTGGTGACAAGTGTTTATCCCCAGGAGGTGAATTTGATTTTTCAAAGTTGTCAAAAATTTTTCTGGACCGAGTCATCCAATGGATAATGGGATTTGAGGGTTGTGTGTGTTTTTTTTTTTTTTCAAGTGTGAATCTAAGACACGAAAATTGTTTTTTGCCCATCTGCTGATAAACTGGCTGGGAGGTGTTTCTCGAAGCCCAGTAAACAAGCAAAGGCCGGGGATGAGGTACAGCTGGCACAGAGATGACGGTGACAAGGACCATGTGCTTTGGGCATGTCCATTGTGTTCAGTATCTGTGTTTTTCCTTTTGACACTCTGGCTTCTAGTTCCGAGACGAGTACTTCCCCTGAGTACTCATGGAGGATCGCCAAACTCTTGTCAGTCCCTCCCAAGATCTCAAACGGGAACAACTCGTCCCCGCTTTAGAAATGAGGAGATGAGCTTGAGGTGAGTGGTTCCCCACCACGAAGTGGCTCCGTGAGTCAGCAGTGCTGCCCGTGGGACACTGAAAACACACGGCCTCAAACTCCCCTTTCTCCTTCCTGTTTCCCAGGTGAGAGGTCACAGAGTAAGGGGACTGATATTGCTGTCCTGGAAAGACCTACGCTGGCACACACCCCATCATGGAAATGACAGTCAGCAGAGCAGAGCTGGTGTAGGAGAGCAGAAAGAAAAGAGGCAATCCTAGAAGGCTTCCTGTAAGAGGTATCATCGAGGTCCCCTTCAGGGAAGGAGAGGAGCAATTGGTACCACCTAGTGGTCTTGTTACCACAGTAACTACAAACCTGCTCCCTGGGAGGATTTTAACAATGTCACTAAGGATATTTTTATGCAGTGGGTGATCTTTTCTTCAGCTCGAACCTGATCTCAATGTGTGTTTTGCAGTTAAAGCTAGCAGGCCAACAAGTATTGTTTCAGCTGCAGTACCGACAGGCTGGGTTCAGATCTCCAAGTGGCAAGTTACACGACCTCTCTGTGCACAAGAGCCAGGGCCCCATGGGATTGGTGACTAACCTCCAGCTGCGGCCCTATTGTTCAAATGGATGTGTCATGGTGGGGCGGGAGGGAGGTGGGGGCTTTCCTTGGCAGCCACATTTGCAGGGTCTGTATTATACCAGTCATAATAAGCCTCAGAGTAAGTCCCTACAACTTGACTTCAGAATCCCAAGGTACTCCTGGCTACCTTCATCATGACATTTGAGAAACAAATGAGGTGACTGAGGGATGATGCCTCTGAGAATGGGTTGGGAAACCATCGTGGCTTATACACATGCTCCCTTTCTCCCTCCATCATTCTTGTAATGATCCAGGCAGGTGGGGTACAGGCAAAAGCCTGGGGGGGGGGAGAAGTGTGGTCCGTTCTGAGAAGCTCAAGGAACTCAGGGTGGTAGGAGGGTGGACCCTAAGAAATCAGCAGGGGCCAGCTCACCCTGGGTGCTCCAGCCTCTGCACGTTTGCAGCCCCCTCCTTTGGCCTCGATTTATAGAAGCCCAAACATGGGTGGGTTCCAGGCCCAAGGCCAGCAGCCCTGTAGTAGTGTCTATCTGAATTTCAAATTGAACTGGGCTTTATCCTGTATTTTATCTGACGACCCTACTGTCTAGTCGCTGCAGGCTGCTGGGACAGAATACCATACACAGGGCGGCTTGTGAACAAGAAGCAGCTCTGGAGGCTAGGAAATCCATGACCCAGGTATCAGGAGATTTGGTGTCAGGTGAAGGCCCACTTCCTGGTTCCTAGGCTGCCACCTTCTTGCTGTGCTCTCACGTGACAGGAGGGGTGAGGGGCTCGCTGGGGTCTCTTGTATAAGACCACCAATCCCATTCCTGAGGGCTCCACTGCCATGACCCGATCCTCTCCCAAAGGCCCCGCCTCCTGATACCTTTGCCTTGGGGGTTCGGTTTCAACATCGGAATATGGGGAGGGGGACACAAACTTGCCGTCTATAACACCCACCCTGTAGGAATCGCTGAGGTCTGAGCCCACAGGAGAGCACAGAGGGTGATGGAGCTGAACCTGGGGGACACCCACTGCTAGGAGGAGGTGACAGAGAAGCGTGGCTTCCTACAGATTCAGTTCCCTCCGCCTGGGGCACTTTCTCACCACACACACGTGCACACACCACAGACATGCACACGTACACACCACATGCATGCACATCTCCCACCACACATACATGCACACATACACACCATGCACATGCACATCTCCCACCACACACACATGCACACACCACAAACATGCACACGTACACACCATGCACATGCACATCTCCCACCACACACACATGCACACACCACAGACATGCACACGTACACACCATGCACATGCACATCTCCCACCACACACACATGCACACACCACATACATGCACACATACACACCATGCACATGCACACACCATGCACATGCACATCTCCCTCCACACACACATGCACACACCACACACATGCACACGTACACACCATGCACATGCACATCTCCCACCACACACACATGCACACACCACAGACATGCACACGTACACACCATGCACATGCACATCTCCCACCACACACACATGCACACACCACATACATGCACACATACACACCATGCACATGCACACACCATGCACATGCACATCTCCCTCCACACACACATGCACACACCACACACATGCACACGTACACACCATGCACATGCACATCTCCCACCACACACACATGCACACACCACAGACATGCACACGTACACACCATGCACATGCACATCTCCCAC